>PVLA01008059.1:0-94480 GCA_004027455.1 Hydrochoerus hydrochaeris | reverse complement strand
GCTCCATGCTGCTCATCTCCTCCCAATATTCTGGGAATTGAGCCATTATAGTTAAAGCTGCCTAGATTAAATTCAGACAAGGATTAAGCTGACTAGAAAACCTGGGTTGCGAGGTAGAAACAGCCCCCTCCCATGTTTAAGGAATTTATGGAGTGTACCTTCCCTGGGCATCTGCTGCCCATATTAGGAAGCACCCTCCACTGCCCAACTCTAGACCACCCTATAGTCGCCCCCTCCAATGAATGTAGAAAGCCATTTAAACTAACCAATGCCATCTGCTTCTGTGACCACGCTTGCAAAGACCCCTCCTCCCTTTGTGCGGTAGTTTTAAAGCCATGCTCCGGCACACCTCGTGGCTCTCTGTTCCTGTGTGTTCATTGAGCCCCACTCATGCTTGGACAATAAAACCCCTTGCCTATTGCATGAGATGGCGTCTGTTGACTTCTTCCTACACGCGGCGGGCGTCTCGACCCTCTCAGTAGAAAGATTGAAGAGATGT
This sequence comes from Hydrochoerus hydrochaeris, assembly GCA_004027455.1. Lineage (NCBI taxonomy): Eukaryota > Metazoa > Chordata > Mammalia > Rodentia > Hydrochaeridae > Hydrochoerus > Hydrochoerus hydrochaeris. Next base: position 93,981 of record PVLA01008059.1, on the reverse strand, counting down.
GAATATTATTTGCCTTGGTTTATAGTACCTGCCAGTAACAGGTTTGAAAAGAAACAAATCTGTTCAGAATTTGACAGTATTAGATAAGTTTTGGTAGATTTATTCATAGGACTGGTGAACTTTACTGCAAACTGTTTCCATTAAAATGAGATTATACTCTCAGTACTGTTTTCACTCGCCCGAGAAAGAATTCTTCTGTTATGCTTGGAAATGTGTCACTTGGAATTGAGATGGCTGGATCAATAGGATTGAGTATATCTAGTTTCATAGTAGGAGACCAAAACCATAGACACCTCACTACACTCATTAACCGAGACCTAGCTAGCCTTGGCAACTCCATATCTAAATTAAGAGATTCTCTAAGCTCCATAGCTGTAATGGTTTTACAAAACCGCCGAGGCTTGGACCTTCTTTTTCTAAAAGAGGGAGGTCTCTGTTTGACCTTAGGAGAAACCTGTTGCTTATATACAAAGCACTCTGGAGTTATTAGACAGAATGCGACTGCCCTTAAGAAACGCCTACAGGAGAAGGAACAAGCTCAACTGACAGAACAAAATTGGTTTGAACGTTGGTTCTCATTCTCCCCTTGGTTGTCCACCCTCATATCAGCAGCCATAGGACCCCTAATAGTGCTTTTAGTGGGTGTAACTATTGGTCCCTGTAACATAAATAAACTGGTATCTTATGTAAAAGGCTGAATACAGGCTGTCAAGCTGATGATCTTAGCGACCCAGGCTTATGAGCTGGTACCTGTAGATTCAACTATGGGCCAATGATTTGGCTCACTGACAAAAATCAGTGGGGAATGTTGTAATCTAACTCTTAGTGCCACCATTCTGTTCTGTATGTGCCACGCCCTTTGACCTAAACTGCAACCATTGTCCCAAATCGCACTTTGTTCTTCTCCTGACTCCAGTAATTGTGTTCTTCACTTAATGCCCACTGGCCTACATGCATAATGTATCCCTGGAGTAGACTAGCCAGAAACCTCTGTACTTTGACCCTAGGCAAACAACAGGATGTCCTGTTTCCTCAGGAATGCACAGGTGTGGCTCCCCCCACCTTTGTGGTTTTTTCCCTTTATAAACCACCCCAAATCTTAGCCCAGTTGCACAGCAGTGTAAATTCCACCCTCATGCTGTGTCACCAGATGCCAGCCTAAATAATAAAGTGCTTTCTTTTTCCTCCAAGATGTCTTGGCCTTTTTATTCTTTTTGCCTTTTTACAATTTTAATTTTATTTTGGGGTGCAGCCTTTTGGGGTACAACACTTATGAGACCACTCCCATACATAGGTCTAGCTAGAACTAAGAAAATTTTCAGATGACCCTGATAAGTACATTGATGTTTTTAAAGGATTTTCTCAGACCTACGAGCTAGGCTGCAAAGATAATAATGTTACTCTTAAATCAAACATTGATTTCTAATGAGAGAGAGGCAGCATCGCAGGCTGCTATCGTCTTTGGAGATGAATGCCATATTGTTAATTTTAGAAGACCAGAAGATCAACAGCCAGGGGAACCACCAGTTCCCACTGGAGAACAAGCAGTCCCTACGCAAGACCCTTACTGGGCTAACGACCAGATGGGTGATTGGATTAGAAAGCATTTCCAGACACGTGTTCTTGAAGGTTTAAGAAGAGTGAGAACTAAACCTTTCAGTTATTTTAAGTTACCAGCTATTCATCAAGAAAGCAATGAACACCCTTCTGCCTTCTTAGATCGATTACGAGAGGCATTGATAAAACATACTTCTTTAAATCCTGATTCGATAGAGGGACAAATTATCCTTAAAGATAAGTTTATTACACAGTCAGCCTCAGATATTAGAAAAAGTTACAAAAGATGGCTTTTGCTCCAGATAGTTCACTTGATACTTTAGTAAAAGTTGCCTCTTCAGTTTTTTTGGGGTTTTTTGCCATACCAGAGATTGAACTCATGACCTCTGGCTTGCCAGGCAGGTGCTTATGCCACTGCGCTAAATCCTCAGCCCAAGCTTCCTTAGTATTTTATAACCGTGATGAGAGGAAAATCAAGGAGAAAAAACAAAGAGACCCAAGAAAAAGCAGCTGCCTTAGTTGCAGCATTAAGGGAAACAGACCCCAGGTCTGATTCTCGGGGCTCCGAGAAGAGCTTAACGACAGCACAGACCTGCTGTTGCTGCCGCAAGCCAGGTCACCTTAGGAGGGACTACACTCAGAAGCCCCCTGGGCCATGCCCCAACTGCACAGGTGACCCCTGGAGGTCGGACTGCCCTCTGAGGCCACGGCCCCAGGGTTCAGACCCATGCTATCAGTTGGTCCAGCAGGACTGAAGGGCCCCAGGACACTCGCTGCCCTTGCCCTCTGGCCAGACTGTCATCTGCACAGGGGAGCCCCAGGTTGTCATGACTATAGAGGGAAAAGAAACCAGCCTATTGCTGGCACAAGCTTCTGGGTCCTTCTTTTAATCCTGGCCTTCTTTCTAGTCGCCACACCTCAGTGAGAGGAGTCACTGGTGAGGAGGTAATTCACTACTTTTCACAACCCTTAGGCTGTAACCGGGATGGTTTTCTTTTTACACATTCATTTATGATTAAGCCTAAAAGTCCAGTTCCCCTCTTAGGAAGAGATACTTCACCATGTCTAAATACTGTGATACATATGCACCCAGGTCAGGAACGCTGCCTTCCCCTCATGGAGACAGAAATAAATCCTGAATGATGGGCAACTAAAGGTAGAATAGTTAGGGCAATAAGAGCTGCCCCAGTACAGATATCCTTCACAGATTCTATTTTTCCTCATCAGAGACAATATCCTTTAAGACCCAAAGTTAAGAAAGGATTAATACCTATAATTGATAATCGAAGAGCACAAGGCTTACTTAAGCCCTGTAATAGTCCAATCTTGGGAATTCAAAAACCCAGTGGGGAGTGGAGGTTGGTACAGGACCTTAGATTGATAAATGCGGCAGTAGTGCCCATTCACCCAGGGGTACCCAATCCATACACTCTGCTTTCTCAGATCCCAGAAGATGCCGGTTGGTTTTCAGTGTTGGATTCAAAGGATGCCTTCTTTCTCAATTTCTTTTTGCTTTTGAAAATCTGCAGGACCAAGCAGCTCAGTTGACATGGACTATGCTCTTCCAAGGGTTCAGAGATAGTCCACAGCTTTTTAGACAAGAGCTTTCCCAGGTCACAAGCTTGCAATATGTAGATGACATACTGTTATGTGCCCTCTCGGAAGAGCTCTAGCTGAGGCATTTGCACTCTGCTAAGCTTTCTAGCAGACAGAAGTTGCAAGGTCTTTAAATCTAAGGCACAACTTTGTGGTCTTGAGGTAAGCTATTTAGGCCTTATATCCAAAAGGACCCAAAGGCTAGGAAAGAAAAGGGTTAAACCCATTCTCTCCTTCCCACAGCCCAAAACTCTAAAACAGCTAAGGGGATTCCTAGGAGTTACAGGCTTTTGCTGCCTTTGGATAACCAGATATGGATAGATTATAAAAGAGACCCAAAAGACAGAAACTCATATTTTATGCTGGGAACCTGATTCGCAATCCACATTCCAAAAGCTTAAAAATCACTTGTAAGTGCCCCTGCCCTGACCCTACCCACAGGATACCGTTTCAATTTATATGTAGATGAGAGGGGAGGCACGGCTTTGAGAGTGCCTATACAAAATCTAGGATCTGCTCAACAGCCTATAGGGTATCTAAACGACTCAGACATGTAATTCTTTATACATAGACAGCCAAAAAAGACTTATTAGACACCCTGCTTACTGACTCAAATGTAACCCTCTTCTGTGGTGACAGCTCCTTCATAGAAAATAAAAAAGGCAGGATACGCAATGGTAACTTTACACCATACTCTTAAAAGCACCTCACTTACGCCTGGAACTAAGGCTCAGCTAGCAGAGCTCACAGCTGTGAACAGAGCCTTACAATTTAGCAAGAGGCAAAAAGGTCAGTATTTATACTGATTCTAAGTATGCTTTCCTAGTATTACATGCTCATACAGCCATATGGAAAGAAATTACCTAACAGAAAATAGATCTCCCATAAAATATAAGGAGATAGATGATCTTTTACTACAGGCTGTCCTTCAAAATCAGAGGGCATTAGATGTTCTAACAGCAGCACAGGGGACCACTTGTGCAATTGTAAAAACTAAATGCTGTGTATACATTCCTGTTCTTCTGCTAATGTCTCAGTAGCTTTTCAAGACATTAGACAACAAATTAATGACTTGTTAGACTCAGATTCCCTGGACCTTGTCTTTCTCTTCCTTATGGAAAACAATTACTAGTTCCTCTTGGTGGAAATCTTTGTTAACTAATTGTCTTGTTGATTTTATTTTTTGACCCATACATACTTAGCTGTTTCTTTGGCTTTGTCTCTTCCAGACTTAAAGCTGTGCACATACCGAAGTTGAAAATGCCTGGTGTCTATCAAGGGCCTCTAGACAGGATCTCTGCAGAGGTACCTCTGACTGCCGTTCAACACTGCGACCCTGTTCAGCCTGAAGAAGCTAGATGGGTCTTTTGCCCATCACCCCTCATGGCAGTTCGGGTTACTTCTTCTGAGGGGGGATTATTGCAGATAGCTGAGTTAGTCAGAAGTATTATAGGAAGTGAGATAGGGCTGGGTCCTCAATGGAGCCAGTGCAGATACCTGACAATTGTCGGGGAGACTGATGCGTTCTGCTATGGGCCAGGCCTCAAGGCAAAAGGCCAAACAACTGCACCCATATCCTGAGGACTGATGGGAACTACTAAATAGTTCCCATCTCCCTAGGAAAGAGTCACTACTCTGTAAGAATGCCCAGTTTCTACGTGACTCACTTCCCCATTTGTCCCTAATGTAATCAATTTTACCTGAACTATTGATCTTATTGGCTAACTATAGTTATGTCCCATCTTATGCCCATCTGCCTTGTGAGCTCCCAGTCTTCCCCCACCTTGAACCCATGATTTTACTTTATAAAAGTCCCTGGAAAGACAGAGTCCTTGGCAACCCACTTGGGACCCCTTTTGTCTCTCTACAGACAGAAGCTTTTTTTCTCTCAATAAATAGATTCTGCTCTTACTGTCTGTTGTTCCTAAAATTCATTCTTCGATTTTAGAGAACACGAACTTGAGGACATAGTAGGTCGGGAGTTTCATTCCCCTATATCACTACTATATATCCAGTAGGAGTTTAATGTTCTCTAAAATCAAAGAATGAATTTTAGGAACAATGGAGGTTAAGAGCAGAATCTATTTATTGAGAGAAAGAAAGCTTCTGTCTGAGAGAGACAGAAGGGGTCCCTAGTGGGTTGCCAAATTCTCTGTCTTTTCTAGGGACTTTTATAAAGTAAAACCACAAAGTGAGATGGGTCCAAGATGGGGAAAACTGGGAACTCAAAAGGCAGATGGGCATGAGATGGGACAGAGCTATGGTCAACCAATAAGATTAATTGTTTACATAAAACTGACCAAATCAGGGACAAATGGGGAAGTGAGTCATGTAGCCAGCGGGCATTCTTACTGAGCAGTGACTTCCTGTAGGGGGTTAGGGGTGGCTCCTGGCTTCCTCATGATGGCGCATACCTATTTAGAATATCAATACTTGGGGTGTGGTTCCATTCCTTTTGCCTTTTGTCTTGGGACCTTGCCCACCGCTGGGATGTGTCTGTCTCCTCCAAGGTCAGAAGACATCTGGTCCTTTGAGGGCCTAGCCCTATCTAACTGCCAATAATATTTCTGACTGGCTCAGCTAACTGTAACAAAATCAGCACTGCTATATATCATATTTTTCACTTGTATTTGACCTATATGTGGTGGCACACACCTGTAATCCTAGCACTCAGCAGCCTGAGGCAGAAAGATTACCATGAGTTCCAGGCCAACCTGGACTACATAGTAAGTTCAAGACCAGCCTGAATTATATAGCAAGATCGTGTCTCAAAAAATAAACAAACAAAAAAGCAATCATATTTGGAAGTGGTTGAGGCAGGAGGATTCCAAATTGTGTCCCACCTCAGCAACTTAACCAGACCCTGTCTCAAAAGATACAAAAGCACTGGGAATTTAGCTCAGCAGTAGAGCATCCCTAAGTTTGTTTGTTTGTTTTATTTTTATTTTAAAAAGGATAAAACTAAATGTGACAAAACAGAACAAAGCAGATCAGAAGCAAAACAACCTAAGTGTCACAGATTTCAAAGCAAGACAACAGGAGATCTACAGTGGCTACCATAATGTCTCTTGTTTTCTTCTAAATACTTGTCTGTATCTTCACACACAATGAATTCATACAAAACAAAATAGTATTAAACTGATCAGAACAGAGTAATGAAGGCATTACAGACCTTCAAAACCAGACAATAGGAAAATTAACAATGGCTGCCATAATGTCTCTTGTTCTCTTCAAAATAGCTGTCCATGCCTTCATGTATGTTGGAATTAAACAATACAAAACAGACTAAAAACACTCTGAACAAAGAATAGAAACATTGCTGGATTTCACAGCATAACAATACAGAATCAGCAATGGATACCATAATGTCTGTTTTTCTTCAAAGTGGCTGTTCACTTCATCATACACAATATAACCGATTCTCATAAACTGCTAGGACAAGTTCTACGCATGTATAAGCCTCTATATGTGTACCTATCCTTTCTGTATTAGAGGGAAAAACAAAAAAAAACAAAATAGATTACTAGAAAAACGCGAAACAAAAAAAGACAAATAAATAACAATAGCAAAGAGCCCAAAACAATGACGATATAGGCCTCAAAACAAGGCGGTAGGAACAGAACTCAGGCTGATATTTTACATAGTGACCTTTAAGAGTTCCTCAGGTCACCAGACACAAACATGCAAAATGGTTCCAATTCTATGAATGTTAATTGCTTTGTTTTACGAACTTGAAGAATTTGTAGCACAACCATCTTAGCGTCCTAAGTGTGTTTATACAAATTAGACATTTTTTCTTTTCCCTTCCTTTTTCTTTTCCTCATTTTCCCTGAGACATTATTTTTTCCCCTTTGAGCAGATTCTTATCCTTTCACTGTATTTAGCGAGGATTTTGTATCTTATGCACTCTTACCATTTCTTACACTAGGGAGACAATACAGTATTTACACATGTGAGTTTGATTTATTTCACTTATGAGTGTGGTCTCAAGTTGCATCCACTTAGCATTATCTCAATGTGATCATTCTTTATAGCTGAGTAGTACTCCATTGTATAAAAGTACCACAACTTTTTCATCCATTCCTCAGTTGATGGGCATTTAGGTTGTTTCCAAAATCTAGCTATTACAAATTGTGCTACTATAAACACGGGTGCACATATATCACTGTGATATGATGTTTTCAATTCTTCTGGGAATATGTCCGGAAGTAGAATAGCTGGGTCAAATGAGACTTCCAGTCCCAGCTTTTTGAGGAAACTCCAGACTGACCTCCACAGTGGTTGCAATAGTTTGCACTCCCACCAACAGTGCAGAAGATTTCCTTTTTCCCCACAGCCTGTCCTCATTTGTTGTTGGTAGTTTTGTTGATCCTGGCCGTTCTTTCTGGAATGAGATGGAATCTCAGTGTGGTTTTAATTTGCATTTCTCTAACGACCAATGATGCTAAACATTTTTCATGTATTTATTTGCCATTTGTATTTCTTTATCTGAGAACTGTGTGTTCACCTCAGATGCCCATTTTTGGATTGGGTCTTTGAATTTCAGGGGTCTGATTTTTTTAAAATTCTTTATATGTTCTAGACAGAAATCCTTTGTCTGAGAGGGAGTTGACTAAGATTTTTTCAAAATTCATGGGTTTACTTTTTACTCTGTTGTAGATTTCTTTTCACATTTAAAAACTTTTTAATAAGATGAAACCCCAGTTATTGATTCTGGGAAATATTTCCTTTGTGGTTTGATTTTTGTTCATGAATTCTCTACCTACCCCTATGTCTTCAAGACTTCTACCTACTTTGTCTTTCAGCAGATATAGTGTTTCTGTTTTAATATTTATATCTTTGATCCATTTTGACTTTAGCTTAGTACATGGTGATAGGCATGGATCTAGTTTTAGTTTTTGGCATATGGAGAGCCAGTTTTTCCAGCACCATTTATTAAAGAGACAATTTTCTTCCAGTGAACATGTTTAGCCCCTTTGTCAAGGATTAGGTAGCTAAGTGTGTTTGTAGTTGTAGTTGTATCTTTTAATCTATTCCATTGATCTTCAAGTCTGTTTTTATTCAAGTACCATGCTGATTTTATTACAGTAGCTTTATAGTAGGCTAGGGGCTTATCGATTTTATTTATTCTTTCAAAGAACCAACTCTTTGATTCATTGATTCTTTGTATTGTTTTCTTAGTCTCTATTGCATTGATTTCTGCTCTGACCTTTATAATTTCCTCCCTTCTTTTGGCTTTGGGATTGACTTGCTTTTCTTTTTCTAGATGTTTGAGATGTAGCATCAAGTTGTTCGTTTGTGTTTGTTTTGTTTTCCTGATGTGGGAATTCACCACAGTAAGTTTTCCTCTGAGGACTGCTTTCATTGCATCCCACAGGTTCTGGTAAGTTGTATTTATATTTTCATTTCCTTGTAGATATTGTTTAATTTCTTCTTCAATTTTCTCTGTGACCCACTGATTGCTCAGAAGTGTATTATTCAATTTCCATGTGTTTGTGGGGTTTTTGCAGTTTTTTGTCATTAATTTCTAGTTTCATGGTGGTATGATATGATAACATGCATGGGATAATTTCAATTCTTTTGCATTTACTTAAGCATGTTCTGTGGGCTAGTATTGATCTATTTTAGAGAATGTCCCATGTGCTGCTGAGAAGAATGTATATTCTGATGTTGTTGGGTGGAACACTCTGTATACACCCACCAAGTCCATTTGTTCACAGGTGTGATTTAGTTCTGTTATTTCTTTGCTGATTTTCTGTCTAGTTGATCTGTCTCTTTGTGTCAATGGTGTATTACGGTCTCCTGTTATAATTGTGTATTGCTTATTTGATTTTTCATTTCTGTTAACATTTGTTTTATATAGCTGAGTGCTCCCAAATTTGGTGCATATATATTTAAGATTGTTATCTCTTCTTCTTGAAGTGTTCTCCTATCTTAGTATGTAGTGACTTTCTTTATCTCTTTGGATCATTCTTAGTTTGAAGTTCACATTGTCTGCAAACATAATAGCTACCCCTGTTTTTTCTTGCAGGGGGAGTTCCTATTGCATGAAGTATTTTTTTCCATCCTTTGACTTTCAGTCTATGAGTTTCTTTTTGGGTTAGATGGGTCCCTTATATACAGCATATGGTTGGATTTTGTTTCTGCCAGTCTGTTTCTTTTAATTGGTGAATTGAGGCCATTTACATTAATGGTTATAACTGATATATATTGGTTTATTTTTTATATGTTATCTTTCTGCTGTTGATTCTTTACCCTTCCACTCTGATTAATTGTTTGCCTTACTTAGTGGTTTTTTCTTATGTCTATCTAGAATGTCTTTCAGTATTCTTTGCAGAGTTGATTTGGTGGTCATGAAGTTTTTCGGTAGTTCTTTGTCATGGAAGTATCTTATTTCTCCATCAATTTTAGAGGACAGTTTTGCACGGTACATCAGTCTGGGTTGGAAGTCATTTTCCTTTAGGATCTGAAATACTTCACTCCATGCTCTTCTTGACTTCATTGTTTGTATTGAGAAGTCTTCTGTGATTCTGATAGGTTTTCCTTTACAGGTGATCTGTCTCTTCTCTAACAGCTTTTAATATTCTGTTCTTATGTTGGATTTCTGGGATGTTGATTATTATATATCTGGGTGTAGTTTTATTTTGGTTATGGCTATTTGGAGTTCTATATGTTTCACTGATCTGTGCATCAGTTTCCATTCTCATGTTTGGGAAATTTTCAGCTATTACTTCTATAAATAGCATCTTGATATCATTTGTGTTGTCACCTTCTTTTTCATTTATACCTATCAATCTTATGTTGTTTTTCTTTCCATCATCTTGCAGTTGTTGAACTATTATTTCCTGATTCCTTGTTATTGTTACAAGATCTTTCCTGTTCACTAGCTGCAATCTTGTCTTTGAGGTCTGAAAGTCTGTTTTCACTTTCATTAAGGTGGTTTTGCCAACTTTTGATGGAATTTTTGATTTCCTGTATATCTCTTTGAATCTATTTCATGCATTCTGTTTGTTTCTTATATTGTTCATTCAAGGTTTCCATCTTTTTGCATTGTTCCTCTAAATTTTTTAACTATGTCTCCTTTAGATGTGTTCAGCATTTCTTTCATTACATTTATCATTTTTTCTTTTAACTGGGAGATTATTTCTGATCTGAGTTCTTTTATAGCTTCCTGGAGTTGTTTCTTTACTTCAATTGCTATCATTTCAGGAATTTCAGGTATATGGCTTACATTTTCTTCTATATCCATGTCTCTTAGGCTTGCTTGGGATGGGCTGGAGGTTTGAGATTACATTTTGCTCTTTTGTTTTGTCATTTTCCTAAAGGCAAGCTCTCAGTTGTTTCTTGGGTTGAGAATATATATTCCTATGCAGGGAGTTTCCCCAGTTGACTGGAGGTCCTAAGACAGACCTTACTAGGTGGCTCCAGCCACTTGGGGTCTCCACGTGGGGCCTTACCATTGTTGGAGCGACACACCAAAGCTTCCCCATGGGCTGCAAATCACAGCATGTACTTGTACAAAAGAAGTACAAAACCTGTGCAATGAAAACTACATAACATCACTGAAGTAAATTAAAGAATATCTATGTTCTTGGAGTGGCAAACAATATTGTTAAGATGGCAATATTCTACAGAGGGACCTACAGACTTGGTAGAGATTCTTATCAAAATTCTGATCTCCTTTCATGCAGAGATTGATATACAAATCCTAAAATTCATGTGGAAATACCAGGCATCCATAATAGCCCAAACAACCTTGAAAACAGAACAAATGTGGAGGCCTCACATTTCTTATTTTCAAAATAGACTGCAGACCCACATTAACCAAGAGCATGTGGAACGTACATAAGGAGAGACATGGAGATAAATGGAAGACAATGAATCCTTAAATTTATTATCAGTTGATTTCAACAAAGATATCAAGACAACTCATGGTGGGAAAATAGTCTTTTTTAAAAAACTAGTGATGCTGGGACAACTGTGGTATCCACATGAAAAACAATGAAGTTGGATCCCTATGTCAGCTTTTCTCAAAGTGACCAAGGACTTAAATAGAAGGGCCAAAACCACAAAACTTGTACAAGAAAAGAGAGAAGTGAATCTTTATTCTTGAATTAGGCAGTGTTTTCTAGATATGACACTTAATTAACCAGCTATCAGCAACAACAAGAGAAAGATAAATTAGGCTTCATCAAAGTTAAAAATTTGTGCTTCAAAAGGCTATCAAAGTGAAAAGATAGGGGCTGTGGATTTAGCTCAGTGGCAAAAGTGCCTCGCTGGCAAGTGTGGGTTATGAATTTGATCCTGGTACAAAAAAAAAAAGAAAAGAAAAGAAAAGAAAGTGAAAAGATAGCTGGCAAAGTGGGAGGAAATCTTTTTAAGTCATATATCTGATAAGGATCTGGTATATAACTTACAACTCAACAATAAGAAAACCTATCTGGGAACAGGACAGACACCTGTAATCCAAGCTGCTCAGGAGGTTGAGGCTGGAAAACTGCAAATTCATAGCCAGCCTGCATGATTTAGCAGGATCCTGTCTCAAAATGGGGGAGGGGGATGGGAATGTAGCTCAGTACTAAGGTCCTGGGTTCAGACTCCAATACTACAAAATATAAAATAAATGTAAATATAAAATGAAAATTAAACCCAGCATGATAGTGAATGCCTATAATACCAGCACTCTGGGATGCTGAGACAGGAGGCCAGCCTGGGAAACATAGCAACTCAGTGCGATCTTGTCTCAAAATAAAAAAAAAATAAAAAAATTAAAGGGCTGATAATGTAATTCAGTACAAAGACCCTGCAAATAAGGGAATGAATAGAAGGACAGACAAATGGTCAAATTGTTGTGGCTTGGCATAACTGATGCCATCTTGAGCCCTGCATTTAACTAGTGCCCTGTATTTGACTTAGAAAAATGGAAAATTACTCAGGGTGTAAGTCCCATGAGAAAAGCAGAATGAGCTGTACCTACAGGAGAAAAATTAACCTGCTCAACAAAAGAAGCAGGACACGGGGTGTCAACTGAAATTAATGAAATATTTGAGCTAAACTGTTTCCAACAGGATGTCTTTTGTGATTCTCTCTTTTAAAAACTCTGTCACTTTCCAGTTCAGTGCCCTGAACCAGAGAGGTCTGTATACAAGTGGACGTGAGCTCAGTTAACTAAATTCCAAAGTTATAATTTGGCTGCTTGGATTCCTATATGGTTGTTCACAAACCCACTTTAGAATGGAGAGACAGAAAGGGCTGGAAGGGGATTCAGTGGGAGAGACTTTGCCTAGCATATGCGAGGCCCTGGGCTCGATCCCCAGCACCACCCAAAGAGAGGAAGGGAAAGGAAAGGAAGACAGGCAGCATAATTTGTAAATGGACAAAAAACATAAATAGACTTTTCTTCCCAAAAAAGTTATGCAATTGGCTTATGAGCACATAAACACTCAACATCATTAGTCATCAAGGAAATAAATTCGCAACTCAAAACCACAAAAAGACAGAATCTGATAACTATTAAGACGACTAAAAAATTTTTTCATTGAATAGTAATTGCTGGCAAGAAATGGGAGCCTTCATACTCCACTGGTGGGGTTATAAAATAGTGCCACCACTCTGGACAGCAATTTAACAGTTCCTCTGTAAGTTAAGCACACTTTTAGCATAACTCAGCATACTGAGTACACACCCTGGAAAACTGAAGACACATTGCACAAAAACTGAATTCCTGTTCAGAGCATCATTGTTCATAATAATCAAAGAGTAAAAACCCAAAGGTCTGAGCTGGGTGTGGTGGCAAATGCCTGTAATCCCAGCACTGAGGAGGCTGAGGCAGGAGGACTGTTGCCTTTATTTTAAAGAGAATAAAACCAAACAAATAAAACAGAATAAAGCCAATCAAAACAAGAGGGTGAAAGTGACTGTGACAGGTCTTCAAAACAAGATAATGGGAAATCAACAATGGCTACCATAATGTGTCTTCTTGTCTTTGAAACAGCTGCCGGGGCCATCACATATAATAAAACCTGCTTTCAGCAGAGAGCTGCAATGAGTGGGAAAGTCAAGGTGGCACACAAGGGCTCTGGGGCAGAAGGAGAGCTGAAGGTTGGTGAGGGCTGCAGTGAGGGACAGCGTGTGGAGAGGTCAGCAGGGCAAATGCTGCACAAAGCCCTGGAGCTAGGCTTCTATTTCTGGACACTACAGTTTATATCTAGAATATTCTAGAATGTTCTCCAAAGGCCCATCTGTTGAAGGTTTGGTCTCCAGGGGGTGCTATGGGAGGCAATAGAAATGTAGGAGGTAGGGGGGCCTAGGAGGAGAAAGCTGGGTCGCTAGGGGGTGCCACGGAAGGGGATAGGACCCAAATCCCTTCCCACCTCTCTTTCTGCTTCCCAACCACTCCCAAGGTGACCAGGTCTCTCCTCACATGTCCTCCTCTCTGTGATGGACCGTGCCACCCCCAACCCCAAAGCAACAGGGCCAAATGACCATGGACTGAACCATCTAAAACCATGAACCACAGTAAACCTTTCCTCCTCATAACTTGATTCACTATTTGTCACAGTAATGGAAAGTTTCAAGGCAAGCTCCAACACAACTGGATTGCCATCTGAGAGGACCATGTAAAACCAGACGTGCTCGATCAGAGCATCACATTCTCCTAAGCAGGGAGGCTTAGACAGAATCACTGAGACTCAGGATCCATCCCTCAGCAAGAGGAGGTCCCTGGGAGGATGTGGGACAGAGCTGTTACAGCCATTCTATCACCACAAGGCAATGGCCTGTAGGAGGAGAAGCCAAGCACAGAAAAGCAGAGCTGACAGACAGAAGAACTGGATCCTGGTGCTGTTATCTGAACCCCTTCATCAAGTTGCACCTGGAGCCCATGTGAACTTCTTTAACCCAATAAATACCCTTCACCTTAAGCCAGTTTGAGTGACTGTCCCTTTATATAAGTCAGGAGATGAAGGAGTCAATGACAACAGGTTTTCAATTATTGCAACATATGGGAGTTCATAATCAAATAACTGAAGTAGGTATCATATAGACTATATAGACAAGACTATGTCTTTAGTCAAATAACATCACAAGACCTGAGACCTGTGATGATTAGGTCTGTGAGTTAAATAATTCTTACCTACTTTCAATTCTGTGTTTTACTGGTCACAGTGAGGTCCTAATGCCCCAACAGGACTTGTGTTGTGTCTATTCTATGTCCTGCAAGATGCAGAAAGCCCCAGGGAAATTCTAGAAGAGTTGCCTTAGCTTTTTGTTGCTTTGACCAAACACCTGACATAAACAATTTAAAGAAAGGGTCACTTTTGGCCCATGGAATCAGAGGTTTCCATTCATGGGCTGCTGGCTCCAAGGCAGAAACATCCCAGTGGAAGGGCCTGGCAGAGAGAAGATGCTCACTCCATGAAGAGGCTGGGAACCCCAGGGGTCCCCCGGGTTACATCCCATCATCCATTCCCCTTCAACAAACCCTGTTTTCCGCACCTCCTAATAGTGCCATCAAATTATGATCTCATCAGTGGATTAATCCACAAATAAAGTTAGAGCCTGTATAATTCAATCACTTCTCCAAAGTCCATCAGCAACCAAGTATTCATCACTGCAGGCCATTTGAAGGACTGATCGAATCAATGCACAATGGGCGTGTGAAACATGTCAGAAAACAGGCTGAGAGGGCCCGCTCCAGGTCATACGGAGAAAGCTGAATGCACTGGTGCCGTGGTTTTATCCCCTTTTCTTTGGTTTAAATAAAGCTTATATACTACTGGGCAGAGGCGTATTGTTGTTGGTCTGTATTTGGTTTGGGGTTTTTGGTGGTGCTGGGGATTAAACCATCACGTTGAACTACATCCCCAGCCCTTTTTTATTTTGAAAAGAGTCTCACTAAATCTCTAAATTGCTCAAGCTGAGCTTGAACTTGTAAACCGGCTGCATCGGCCTCCCAGAGTATTGGGATTACAGCCCCAGCCGCTCAAAAAACTAATCAAAATTAACAACCGAAGCACCACACTTCAAGATTTCGAGCTTTTTAGTAAACAAGTATTAAAAAGATGCAAACAGAAAGACATTGAAACATCCCAATGCAACAGACTTGAAAGAACAATGGGCTGTTCAAAAGCAAATAATTAAGTTTTTTCATGCACGTTTTTAGTACCTCGAGTTGTAAGAAAAAGAAAAACAAACAAAAAAACACCGTCTGATGGTTCACCTAGCTTTAATGGGATCCATTTCTATTCTGAATGCAAATATAAGGACACGGAGATGGGCCTCGATTTTCCAAGCCCCTAAATTTATTCACGCATTCAAGGGTCACAGAATCCCTCCCACCGCAAGATCTTGCAAGCAGTCAACGCGTGACCGGTGCAGGGCCAGCACAGCTCGTGAGAGCCTCGCTTTGCCACCGGCTGGTCGTCTCTTCCGGTCCTGACCTCGTAGGAAGCCGTACCCCCGCCCTCCCGGCATCCCCCGGGCCAACCTCTGGAGGAGTGAAAAAAGACACGCTTCCTGGGCACCTGTAAACCTCGGACGGGGGCACGCACGCTGACGCACGGACACGCACACGCACGGCCGGCTGGCGCGCGCAGCCTCACTAGACTTTTGCCTGGCGCTGCGGCGGGCGGTGGGCGGAGCCGAGGAGGAGGCGGGGCGGCAGCGCTGGCGGCCGAGCGGGGAAGCTCGGGAGGGCCCTGCCCCGCGGGCGGCGGCGCCATGGAAGCCGAGCCGGGGCGCGAGCGCGGGCTTCCGAGCCGAGTGCAGGACGAGGGCGCGGCGGCCCTGGCCCAGTTCGCGGCGCTGCACGGCCCGGCGCTGCGCTCGTCTGGGGTCCCCGAGCGGTACTGGGGCAGCCTTCTGCACAAGCTGGAGCACGAGGTGCGGGGACCCGGGGTGCGGGCGGCGGGGGGCACGCTCTGCGGGAAGGCACGGCAGCGGCCGGCGCCGGGTGGGCGCTGGGTGAGCTGGAGGCGCGACGAGCGGGCGGCTCGGACCCTGCTTCCTGGGCAGCTCAGCAACAGGCTGGAGTTTGGGGCGGAAGAGTGACAGCGAGAGCTCCACCACAGTGTCTCCATCCTCCAGAGCCCGGGCCGGGAACTGGAAGTGAAATGAATGAACTTCTGATCATGTCCAGGGTCCAAACTTTCAACCACTGACTGCCTAGGACTAGCAGGAGCCCTTGATGTTGTATCGCTTGGACTGATTGGTTCCTAGGTCTTTCTTCATCCTATTCGAGCAGCAGGTCAGCTTCATGATGCAAATTAAGCAGACCTGAGGCCCTGAGAGATGGAGAGGAAGGTAAAGGAAAATGAAAAGCGTTTAGAGACCTCGAGAGCTCTCCCTCTCCGAGGTACAGATCTGCTCCCCTGCCTGCTCTAACCTGGCCCTGCACAGGGTCTCCCATTCGTCCTGACCGAGGGACGGGCCCTGGGTTGTCCAGGTCTGGAGTCAGAGCAGCGTCAGGCCCTGCAAGTGAGGCAAAGTGGTGCCGGGGGCCTGATGGAGGCCCAGAGCCTAGAGGAGGTGTCGCCAGGAATAGGCAGTCTCCTGGGCCCAGCTGCTGGCCACACCCCACCCTCCCTGAACTGGCTTCTCTCTGGGAGTTCCTGGTTGGACCAGATAACTTAGTGCACAAACACATAACAGATGAACATTTATCGATGGTACAAGAATTTTTCTTTTTTTTTTTTTTTTCTCTTTTTTTCTTTAATCGGTACCAGGGATCAAACTCATGAACTCGCACTTGCAAGGCAGGCGCTTATGCTGCTGAGTTAAATCCCCTGATCTAAGAATTTTGCTTTTTTCTTCAGTTAGTGATCAGTAGCAGGAACCTTTTGACATGCTGGGGAAGATAGATGTATTTTTCTTTTTGCAGTCCTGGGGGTTGAGCCCAGGGTCTTTGCACTGAGTTACATCCCCAGCCAACCTTCTTTTTCTTCCTTTTACTGTGAGACAGGAGCCTGCTAAAATGCCAGTGCTGGACTTGAGCTTTGGCTCCTCCTCCATCAACCTCCCGTGGCGCTGGAATATAGGCGTGTGCGCCACGCCTGGCTAGTTCAGGGTGTTCTTCACCGAAGGTGTTTTCAGCTCACAGTGGGGCTTGTCAGTCATAACTCATCATAATTTGAGGATCTGTACTGGGTTTCAAAAGTGCCATGCCTGAGGCACCTCCTTCCAGCGCAGTGTTGTTGCGTTACTAGCATTTTCTGTGCATTTGCACTGGTGTCCCAGCCCTGAGCCGGGTGGAAGAGGACACAGTTAAAAAAGAGTCCCCATTTGCTTGATGGAAGGACAGTGTGGGAACACCTTGCCCCTGTCCAGCCTGCTGCCCAGTGGTGGACCTGCACCCAGGCAGTTCACTTGCCCATTGCTACATGGGTAGGAAGGGTGGTGGGACGGGCATCTGGCTCCCTTGGGACTAGAGCCTGGATGGTGCCTCCTGTCCCTGCCACCATGTGTGCTGTGCCCTGCCCAGGGCCAGCTGCTGTTTTTCCATTAACCCACTGAGCCATTGTAGGCAAAGCTGTGTCACCATGGTGCCAGACACAAACCCACAGCCAGTGTTGAAGCCAACGCCTGCCTCAGAGCCAGGTTTGGGTGGGAGCTCCATGGCAGAGAGGGGGCAGGCCTGTGCCTCTGGTGTCAGTTCCTAGGAGAGGATGGGCAGGACTTTTAGGAAACAACTGCGAGGGCTGGATGTGGCGATACATGGCCAGCACTCGGGAGGCTGAAGCAGGAGGATCACTCTATGTTCAAGGACAGACTGGACTACACAGTGAATTCAAGGCCAGCCTGAACCGTAGCAAAACCCTGTCTAAAAGAGACTAGATAAATAAATAAAATAACTCCCATTCCCCTGTGTGGGCTGCCAGCTGCGGCCATGGCCTTGTTAATCTCCCCAGCAGCCCTCCCAGCCCTATCAGGTGGGGTTGTGGGCTTCCCCTGTATGCAGTGTCCCCCACTGTCCCTGAGAAAGTTTGGGGTGGAAGGCAAGCTCTGGAGTACTGTGGGCGAGGCTGGGGGTGGGGAGTCACTTTTCTCCAAGGAGGCCCCAGAACCCGAGCCTCGGGTTCTCCCCCTCTGATCATGTCTGCCCACCGGGAAAGCCTTGCCAGGCCCCTGGGCACAGAGCGTTTTACCAGACCCACACTCACAGGGCCTGGCCTGCCCTCGCCGTCACCTCCGACTCAGGGATGTGCGATTCATCGTCCACGCCCACCACAGTGCCTGGTCCTGCCCGGCCCGCAGCACTGCTCAGTGGGTAGCTGCAGGGTGCAGAGAGGTTTAAGGAGGGACTAGCCTTTGGCGAGTCCCCAGGGATACCAGGGACCTCGTGTGCGACATTTAGCTTCTTTCTCCCTGTGGTGGCACGCTGCCTGCCCTAAAGTGTGATGGGACCAGCTGCTCCCAGAGCACTCGCAGGTCCAAGCCCTGTTCTGACCCTTTGTGCATGGACCGTTTCGCCCTCTCAGCAGCCCTCTCAGGTGGGCCCTGAGCTTCCCCCGATAGATGGGGACACTAAGTGACTTGAACACTCACTTGCTTGGGAAGTGGCAAGGCCAGGAGTCACATCGCGGCCACAGCACCCACCTTGGTCGAATGGTGGTGCCCATGGGTTCGGGTTCCCGTTCCCTGGTCAGGGACACCCAAGCACCAATGCTCTTCCCACCCCACCTTCCCCCTGAGAATAGCCTCAGGTCCCTAGGGGTATCTCCCAGACTGTTGAGGTAGCAGGAGGAGGAACACCACCCCCCCCCCCCCGCAGCCAGGGGTTCTCAGCTGCCCTTGCACTGATAGTTCTGGCGAGAGGCAGAGTCACCAAGATCCTGAGTCCCACTCAGCTCCAGACAGACCAGAGCCACCCTTGGCCTTTGGGACCTTCTTGTCCCTGTAGGGCAAGAGACTTAGCTAGGGACACATGAGCCAGGACTTTGGTTGACAGCACAGAAGTGGCATCGTTAGGAGGCTCTGTTTCTCCACCTGTTGGATTTTGTGCATAAGATGGCTGGTAAATAGGTCCTGTTTCCCAACAGAGTGCATCCTTGGGCCAAAACCCGAGTCCCTGCTGCCAGGGAGAGGTGAGGGGTAGGGTCCCCGTCCATGCTTCCTGCTGACCTGTGCTCTGGCCCCCAGGTTTTCGACGCTGGGGAGAAGTTTGGAATAATGCAGGTGGAGGAGGCGGAGGAAGAGGAGGAGGATGCCACCCGGGAAGCACGGAGGAAACGGCCCAACCCGGGGGGTGAGCTGTGCTACAAGGTCATTGTGACCAGCGAAAGTGGGCTCCAGGCCAATGACCCCAACAGGTAGGACACGAGGCTGGGCAGTGGTCATCTATGCCGTGACATTCAGGGCCTGGCTTCTGTTGGAGATGTCACCAACAGGAAGAGCAGCAGTCACTGAGATCCCTCGGGGCTTCCCTGGTCCCTCAGTCCCCGGGGCAGACCTGTGCCCTGCACACGTGGAGGTGCCATCTCCACCTGGGCTCTCGTCCTGAGGGCATCTCCCTGTGACCTTCCTGTCACAGCGGGCTCACTGCAGGCTGCTTAGCTACTGGCTTGCTGACAAGGAAGCAGACGCCCACGGGTGAACACCTTAGGTAGGGTCACCCCGTGGGCCCCGCCGAATCAGAATCTCTGGGAAGGGTTCCTGGAAGTGAGACCTGAGACCTGGAACCAGGCTGCGGGGCCCTGCCACCACAGGAACCGGGCCCCTGAGGGCCCCTGGGGTGTGGTCTCTTCTCCTACCCTGTGCTCTTCCTCAGGTCCAGTGCAGTGAGCCTCAGGTTCACTTGGGCACAGCTGTAGGGGATGCAGGAGCCATCTGCATGCCAGGTGGGGTGGTGCAGACCTGCAATCCCAGCACTCGGGAAGCTGAGGCAGGAGGATGGTCGAGAGATCGAGTCCAACCTGGGCTACAAAGTGAGCTCAAGGCCAACCCGAAGTGCCTAGCAAGACCCTGTCTCAAAAAGACAAAAAAGAAAAAAGTAGCTGTCCTTGGCAGCTCGGGTCTGCAGCGCACACAGTGCCCCAGCCAGGCCCGAGATCAGAGCCCGAGGTGTTAACTCCCATTCCACTGCTCCTGAGCTTCTGGAATGGCCAGACCCCAGCAGGCTCTCCCGGTCTCCCTCCCGGCCCCTGCCTGGGTGCAGCACCCTCCCCACAGCTGCCCATGGTCCCCCTGCCCCAGGCACACATCCTGGAAGGTCTGGTTCAGGGCACAGCCTTACGGCATCCTCGACTCTTAAGCATAGAGCAGGAACAAATCTTCATTTGTCTCAGGAACCAGAAAAGGAATAGGAACGCAGTGAAAGCAACACCGAGCCTGAGAACTTGGACGTTTGTCATTTCTTGCATTTTCTCTTTTTGAGACAGGTCTCACTATGCAGTTCAGGCCTTGAGCTCACTTTGTAGCCCAGGCTGGTCTCAAACTCAAAATGATCCTCCTGCCTCAGCCTCCCGAGTGCTGGGATTGCAGGTGTGAGCCACCACGCCTGACTCAATTCCTTGCACTTTAAAGGGAAGCACAGCGTGGGCCAAGCAAGGTGCTACCCTCGCTGTCAGCATCCTGGGTGCCTGAGCCTCCATCTGTAATAGGAGCACCACCCTCTAGCCTGTTCAGGGGGAGCCGAGTGCCGTCTCTGTCACTTCTTGCTGAGGTGTAGTATCCGACACACAGGAGTTAAGATTTTCTTTGGCTGTTTGTAGACAGCTCAGATTGTGATTGGCTGGCTGCAAGGCAGGGATCAAGGGAGGAGGAGGGAGCTGAAGGCTTCAGGCTACGCCCCCTGTGAGTCACGCCCCTCAACAGGCTTCACCTCGTATAGCACATTGAGCTGTCAGCTCATTGATCACCTCCTGAAGAGGCTTGGGGGACATCTAAGTATAAAGCATAGCAGTGCAGGGTCCAGCAGCTGTGGGCACGTGTGTGTGTGCACGCGTGCATGCAGGTGTGAGGCTATGCAGGACGCGCCCCCCCACCCCCATGTGGCATCTGAGGAATTCGGGGCTTGTGTGGAGCAGGAAGGCAGCGCAGGCGTGGGCCACCCTCAACATTAGTGACTGCTGCTGTTTGTCACAGCGCTCAGCGTGGTTGGCGGCCCAGATCCTTGGAGCCATGTGATCCATGCTCACGGAGACAGGCGGTGGGGACCCGGTTGCCACACTTTAGAGATTAGAGGAGGAGGGTGTGCTCAGGGACACGCACTGACCAAGTGAGGAGCAGAGCGGGGGTCCTGGCCCTGCCCCCAGATTCCAGGATTGGGTACCACTGTGATGCTAGGGAAATTGGCTTCAAAGGATAGGGTGTCAAGTCCCAGTCACGGCCCTGGTATCTTCCTCCCCCCACCCCGTCCTCTTCCCCCCCCCTTCCCTTTTCTCCATGCCTGCCTGGCAGCTCACATGTGGCCTGTGCCTACAGCATCTTCCTCATCGACCACGCCTGGACCTGTCGTGTGGAGCATGCGCGCCAGCAACTGCTGCAGGTGCCGGGGCTGCTGCACCGCATGGCCAACCTGATGGGCATCGAGTTCCATGGCGAGCTGCCCAGTGAGGAGGCCGTGGCGCTGGTGCTGGAGGAGATGTGGAAGTTTAACCAGACCTACCAGCTGGCCCACGGGGTGAGCTGCTATGGCGTCCGGGAGCCACTCATGTTCCCCATCAAGGGTGGGGACCCAGGTGCCCACCCAGCCTTCAGGGTCTCAGGATGTGGCCGGCTGCCTCAGCCTGGCTCTGCTACTCCCGTCACTGGTGGGTCCTCCCCAGCCCTTCCGTGTGTCCTCAGGCCTTTGTCACGCAGCCCCAAGGCCTGCCCAGGCCACCCGCCACCCGCCACCCTCCTCGCCGCACCTGCCTGGGAGCAGACAGGCTGGCTTCCCATGATTCAGCTTTGGGGCCACCTCCTCCCTGCAGCCTTCTGGGGCTCACGTCACCCACAAGCCCAACTACGTCCACATAGCTGCTGCTGCTGGGCCTGGCGACCACGCGCCTTTGCACACCTGTCCTCACGCTGCCCCCAGGTTACTCGCTGGTGGAGGGGACGAGCCTAACTGATCACACACCGTGTGCGTCCTCTGCTGCGGTGGACGGGGCTGGGTTAGGGCACAAGGAAAGGAGTTCAGTGCTGGTGGGGCAGGGGACGCGTGGACGAGGGTTGCCGCTGTGTCTGCCCCAGACAGCCGAGGAGAAGGTGCCAGTCTGGTACATCATGGATGAGTTCGGCTCACGGATCCAGCACGCGGACGAGCCCAGCTCCGCCACGGCGCCCTTCTTCTATGCACCCCAGCAGGTGGCCTACACGCTGCTGTGGCCTCTGAGGGACCTGGACACAGGCGGTAAGTCCAGTGCCACCCACCTGCCCGCCCGTCTCCCCGAGCATGGGCCTCGGTGGCCTCTCGCCGCCCCTGCTGATCAGCACGCATGTCTTGGTGCAGAGGAGGTGACCCGGGACTTTGCCTACGGAGAGGCAGACCCGCTGATCCGGAAATGCATGCTGCTGCCCTGGGCCCCCGCCGACATGCAGGACCTCAGCTCCTCCACGCCCGAGCCGCCCGCTGAGTACTACCAGGTGTGGCCCCGCCTCGGCCTCCACCCAGTCCGTTCACTTGGTGGCTTCTCAAATGTTCTCTGGTCACTAAATGAGAGTGGACGCCAGTCGGCGACCAAGCCCTGAGCTGGTTACTAGGGGAGGTGAGCAGTTTCAGGGAGCAACTGAGAGCTTAGGGTGCAAGCAGGGGCCACATGGGCCCCCCAGCCTGGACCGTGTCCTGATCTAGGTCCTGTGGCACCACGGGCTGAGACTCGGTCTTGCCTGGGCTGGGCTGTGTGGCGGTGCTCTTGTCCCTGAAGAGAAGACCCAGCAGTGATCCTCAGTATCTGAAGGGACTCAGTCCCAGGACTCTCATGGGTACCAAATTCTGCAGGTACTGAGTCCCCATGTGAAACAGTGCAGTGTCTGCAAATGGTCCACTCATGGCCACCTGAATACTTTAAGCCATCCCTGGGCAGTGTACACGTAGCTAAGATACTGTGCAAAAGGCCAGGGTTTTAGCTCAGTGGCATAGGCGCCTGCCTGGCAAGCAGGAGGTCATGAGTTCGATCCCTGGTGCAAACAAAAAAAAAAGTACTTTGTGAAATATTACGCGACATCGTGTAAATGACAGCAGCATGCAGGAGTCTGTGCAAAGAATCACAGAGGATGAGTGACACATGGAAGGTCACACAGCTGGCAGGAGAGCTGGTGTCGAAAACCAAGGCTCGGAGTAGCTCCATGGCTAAGGCTGCAGCCCTCCACCCCTGTGTGTCAGGCTGCATGGCCAGGACCCAGCGTCCAGTGCTGTGTGAGGGCTCAGGAAGGTCAGAGGGACCAGGGTGAGGGAGCTCACGTTGGAGCACCTGCTGGGTGGGCACTTTGGGATCCTCGGGCCACAAGGGGTGGGCGCAGTCCAGCTGGGTGGGTGGCTTAGGGCCAGTTGCATCTGGGACTTGAGTCTGTCCCTGGAACCCTGGTAGCCCCGCGCTACGTGAGCGGAGGATCAGACACTTAGTCCACTGCGCCGTATTCTCCCTCCCGGCTCAGCCTTGCGTCACCTGTGCTGCTTAGGGTTAGGGTTAGGGTTATTAGCTGTGGCCGTGGAGACAGCTCCAGGGCTCAGTGGCTACAGGGGCCAGCACAGCTCACCTCGCCGAGTCCAGGGCTCAGCAGGGGCCCAGCCCAGCGCTCACAGGCCCGAAGCGTCTGATGCTGGGGCTCTGCTTGCATGAGATGCTGCTGTGCCTGGCAGGTCTGTGCTGGCCTCCGGCAGTTGTGACACTCCTTGGTCCATGCGTGCCCTCGGCACCGTGGCCACCTTTCCCCAGGAGTGACCCAAGAGAAAGCAGAGAGGAGCCACAGGCCTCTGTGATTGTCCAGAAGCCAAGCGGTGTCACTGCCCCAGTGTCTGTCCGTCTGTGGGCCCAGCCTGCCCGCAGCTGAGGCTGCCAGCAGCTCCCCAGGGATGGGCGGCTGCACCTCCCACCGCTTTCCTGTGGCTCGGCAGTGGCACTGAGAGACAGAGGGCAAGGTGAACCTCAGTCTTACCATGTCAGTGGAGAGCCATTTCACGCCTGAGGGGCCTGGAGCCCGGGGCCCCAGGGCTGCAGGGTGCCCAGAGTGGCAGCTGCCAAGGCTTCCCCTGGGGTGGGGCTGGCAGCTGGGCTGGGAGGTGCATGTCCTCGAGCCCCCCTTCTCCCTTGGTGTGTTTCCTTCTAGGCCATTCTGGAGGAGAACAGGGAGAATCTGCCTCTCGCCGTCAGCCCGGCACCCTTCCCCCAAGATCACATTTTCAGGTACACGTCCACGCCGGGCCAGGCCTCCAAACACCGCCATGTCCCTGCTCACTGTGCTCCTGGCACACACACTGAGCACCACAGCGAGTCAGTGGGAGGGGCCGGTGAGCTGGGCCCCCGGAGGAGGAAGGAATTAAACACACCCAGAAAGTCGGAAACGAGCGGGCCAAGCTGCTGGTGCTGGGCAGAGGTCTCAGGCGAAGTGTCGGCTACCACCCCAGGCCCTTGGTTCTGGGAATAGAAACACAGGGCTGCTCCCGACAGCAGGGCCCATACTGGCTGTGGCCGTGCTGGCACCTATTAAGGAGCCCTTCCCAGAGTCCCAGGCCACAACCTGTGGCCCTTCCATTTACAGGTGAGAAAGTGGAGGTTCTGACTGCCGTGCCCACCCACTGCTGAGCCTGGTCACCTCCACAGGGGGACCAGGTTGGCCTCTATCTTTAGGGGAACCCCATCCTGGGGGCCCCCCAAACACCCTGCCAGGGCCTCCAAGCCTAGTCCAGTCCAGGCAGCTTCCAGGCCCTTTCCTGCGATGCAGGACTGGCTGGGAGCCAGGCCCTGTCCCTCCACCTGGGGCTGAGGCCACGTGGAGGCCACCCCCGGTCAGGCTCCACAGTCTCTGGGAACAAGCTGAGCACGTGGAATAGGCCCGCCCAGGGCAGCGCACCCCCGGCCTCCCAGCTCCTGCACCCTGTGCCCTGCCCTGGCCCCCTCGTGGAAGGGCACAGCTCCTGGTGCATTCATAGGAGCCGGGAACCACCATGCAGTAAACACCCAAGCTGTCCTGCCTCGTCCTGGTGCAAAAGTGAGGTGGGGGGGCGGGGGGACAAGGCCCCTGTTCCACGGCAGAGAGCAGGGGATGCGTGTCAGGCCCTGCAGCTGGCAGAGGCAAGAGCTTGCCCAGGGTGACATGGTGCCAGCGGCCCTCAGCCCGGGCTCCCCACCACCCCCACAGGGTCCACACGGACGTGCAGCAGGTGCTGGACCACCTCTCGCACCCACGCTTCACCTTCGTCACGAGCGAGGCGGACGCCGACATCCTCTACCACTTCTCGCACTTCAAGGACTACAGGTGGGGTTCGGGCCTGCAGGGGCCCACACCCGCCCGAGGCCGGGCCTCCCTCTGAAGCCCCGTGCCCGCCTCCGCACAGGAAGCTCAGCCAGGAGAGGCCAGGCGTGCTGCTGAACCAGTTCCCCTGCGAGAACCTGCTCACGGTGAAGGACTGCCTGGCCTCCATCGCACGCCGGGCCACAGGCCCCGAGGGCCCTGCCTGGCTGCCTCGCACCTTCAACCTGCGCACTGAGCTGCCACAGTTTGTCAGCTACTTCCAGCAGCGCGAGAGGCGGTGAGGCCCCAGCACAGCCAGGCGGGGGACCCCTGAGTGTCCTGTCACCTCCTGCTGTACCGCCTCGCCCTATGCCCAGCCTGTGTTCGGCTCGGTCCTGTTGCTGCAGTGCTGACCGTATGTATCAGCAGCAGCTCTGTAGGGGCCATGAGGCCCTTCTGCCCCAAGCAAGCACAGTCCTGGCCACAGCCTCCAGCAGTCACCTTCCTGTCCCCAAGGCCCAGCCCCCTTTGCAATCCCTCAGTCCCTGGGAGATGAGGGCCGCACCTCTGCCTCTGGGGTCCCGGCCCCCAGTGCTGGAGGGCAGGCCCTGGGAGCAGCCTGGTGACAGCCCTGTCCCCCAGGGGTGAAGACAACCACTGGATCTGCAAGCCCTGGAACCTGGCCCGCAGCCTGGACACCCATGTCAGCAGGAGCCTGCATAGCATCATCCGGCACCGGGAGAGCACCCCCAAGGTAGGCCCCAGGGGCGGGGCCCCGGGAGGCGCAGAGTCCTTCCTGGTCCTCCTTGAACTCAAAGGTTTATATCTGTTATCTCATGAGAACAAGTTAATTCCAGTCTACCGCCCCCAGCCAGGGGGTCCTAAGTCAGCCAGGATGAGAAGCAGGTGAGTGCTGTGCTCTGGGCCGGGTAGGAGGACTGAAGTCACCCATGCAGTTTGCAGAGAGAGGGATGCAAAAGGGTAACCTACGTAACAGTTTGCGGTGATAATTCATGTTTTGGGGTGGGTGCTTCAGCTGCCCTGGCCAGCCTTAGCCTTATCTCGAGGCTCCATCCTGGTTGACAGCATGGACTGTGGCTGACCCTCGGGCAGAGTAACACTGATCTGTCACCTTGCTTCAAAGACCACATCAGCACCTCAGCTGGACCCGATTTGCATTGCTTAAAGCCAGTGGAGCGGCTAAGGAGGCCCCGTGCGGGCCACCTCTGCACAACAGCACAGGGAGCCAGGGCCAGGGCCAGCCAGCGTGGAGGCCCTCACCCTTCTTCCAAGGAGAGCCGTCAGGGTAGCTGCCATGGGGAGGGTCAGTGGTGACTCAGGTCACTCAAGGTGGGGACTGGGCAGAGCCCAGCCTTCCTGTGCCATTGCAGGGGGCAATTGTGACAGTTGGGTAAGAGCCTTCTAGGTGTTTGCCCTCAGCCCCAGCACGTGCTGGGCCAGGTGACATGGCACCCGGCAGGAGGGCAAGGCTGGACAGCCCCAGTGTCTAGGACAATGGCCCTGCATGGGCAGGACACCCAGAACCAGCTGGGAGCACAAAACACACCTGGCCACGGCCCCGCAGGGGACGTGCTCTGGGCAGAGACTGGAGGGACAGGGACCACCCACCAGGACATTACTGTGGGCAGGAGAGGGGGCTGGACGGGATCAGGGCTGAGTCAGTGTTCTGTTTCCCAAACCGGAAGATCAGAGGGCTTTTTCTTCAGTCGGCGGGAAGGCGTTTGCAGCCCCTGGACGGGGCGGTGCCAGGTCCAGGGTCCCTCTGGGGTGCCGTGGAGCGGCTGCCGGTGAGCCCGCCCTGCCCTCCAGGTCGTGTCCAAGTACATCGAGAAGCCCGTCTTGTTCCTCCGAGAGGACGTGGGCAGCGTCAAGTTCGACGTCCGCTACATCGTGCTGCTGCGCTCCGTGAAGCCGCTCAGGCTGTTCGCCTACGACGTGTTCTGGCTGCGCTTCTCCAACCGGTACCTGGGGCGCCGCGGGGTCCCTGGTGGGGGGGCCTCCTTGCTCCTGGGGTCAGGCTGCCTGCGCTGGAGTCTCTGCCCTGTGAGCCCTGGGCTTCAGAGTGGTGACCCCTGTGTCCCGGTCCCCTCCGAGAGCTGGTGCCTGCATTGCAGCGTGCTGGCATCTGTGACAGGCACCGCCATGCACAGGGACACTGCGTGGGCCACGGGGAATCTCCTCAGCGCCAAGCTCAGCCGACCCCAGCCTGAGGGGCCGAGGCAGCTGTGGCGCGTGGAACCCCGGAGCCCACGGGCACCTCTGTGTCTCCCTGTCCCCCTGCAGACCCTTCGCGCTCAATGACCTGGACGACTACGAGAAGCATTTCACCGTCATGAACTATGACCCGGATGTGGTGCTAAAGCAGGTGGGCCCGGGAGGAGGGTTCTCAGTCCCGGCCAGCAGAGGCGATCTTTAAAGGGACCGCGACGCACCAGGCCCAGGTCCGGTGCCCTCAGAGTCCTCCCCAAGGTGCTGAAGAGGGCGATCATAGGCACAGTCCCCAGCTGTGAGGAAGGACTTCAGAGTCCAGAGCAGAGGGGCCCCCTGGAAAGGGGCTCCTGTCCCTGCAGCTCCTGTGAGCACAGGGATGGCCGAGGAGCCGCCCAGACCTGGAGTCTCCTGTGTGGCCATTGCTTCCCGGTTCACGGTGCCCAGCGGTGCCCACAGCAGGCCTCAGTGAGGGCCATGCTGCCCCCGGCATGGCAGAGCTGAGTAAGGCGTCCAGCCAGGGCCAGCTCCCCAGTCTCCAAGGAGGGAAGCAGCTGGCCACCTCGCTCGCCCCAAAGTCCTGTGTCTCCTGGTTGCAAGCGTTTCGGGCAGACGGTGCCGAGCAGGCCCTCTTGCCCTGCGTGTGGGACGGGCCCCGGGTGCCGCTGGGCTCCTCGGCATGAGGGTGTGTGTGCCCGAGTAGTCCCGACGGCTGCGGCCAGGCGGCACTGACACGGGTCTGTGGGAATGAGCATTGTGTTCACTGTGCTACCCCGGAGGAGTCCCAGGCAGGGAGTGACTGGGCAGACACACACCCAGCAGGGACTGTGTCTCCCTCGCTCATGGCTGTGCCAAAGGGCAGGACCCAGAGTGCGGTCAGGCCACAGGACATTACTGGAAGTCACCCCTGGGGGTGCTGACCCCCTCCCTCTGCGTCATGAACTATCAGGAAGCCTGTGAGCCCTGCAGGGCCTCCGGGAGAACCCAGGCCAGCTTCCTCCCGAGTCGGGGTGAAGTCTCGGCCTGGAGAATCTTGCTGCCCTTTCGCCACTTCCAGACCGGTGCAGCGCAGTGACACGGGCGAGGACCCTGTGGGGTGCTGCAGGCGCTCTGAGGTCCCGTTCCAGGCTGGGCACACAGTTCCTGGCCTGGCAGACTCTCAAGTCCACACCCTGTGCCTGCTGGAGCCTGTGGTCAGCATGCTGGACAGGAAGGCGCTGGAGGTTTCGCAGAGGAGGAAACAGGCTCAGAGAGGTTGCTCTGCTAGTCCAGAGTGGTACAGTAGACCAGCGGTTAGCGCAGCCCCCTGCCCCCTGTGTGTACCCTGAAGGCCAGAGCCGGACGCCAAGCCCAGCGCAGCGTCTGTGGCCTGTGCTCCTGGCTAGCGGGGGCCCTGGCAGAGCACACGCCTTGCCTCTTTCAGATACACCATGACGAGTTCATCCCTGAGTTCGAGAGGCAGTACCCGGAGTTCCCCTGGAGCGGCGTGCAGGTGAGTCCTGGGTCCCAGGGTTGGGGACCATGCCAGGGTTCCTCCCACAGCTGCCCCTGCCCGCCCAGCTGGCCGGGCTCTTTGCCTCTCTGGACGGCCCTCCCCTCCACTCGGGCCCTGGGTGGGATGTTGCAGGGTTCCTCAGCAGGAGGGGCATTTGGGGTACCCCTGCAACAGCCATCAGACAAAAGTCAGCCAGCCCTGAGAATCTAAGCCCCCTGGAGAGCAGCTGGGCATCTGGGTTGTGGGCCGAGTTGCCAGGGTGCTGGGGCGGGAGGTGGGCAATTCCCAGAAGTCGCCCCAGGACTAGGGTGCAGCAGAAGCAGCGCAGTTGCCAGGCCTGAGGGGGCAGGTGTCAGACGGGTGGTCACAGACAGGTGCAGAAACACCAGCGCCGTGGCGGGGCAGGGCTCAGGCTCAACACAGACCTGGTCTTCTGTGGCTGCTCCAGGGCCAAGTGTCAGGGTCAGGGCCAAGCAGGCCGCTGACTCAGCCTCCCGTCCCCAGGCCGAGATCTTCCGCGTCTTCACCGAGCTGTTCCAGGTGGCGTGCGCTAAGCCACCACCCCTGGGCCTCTGTGACTACCCCTCGTCCCGGGCTGTGTACGCCGTGGACCTCATGCTGAAGTGGGACACCCGCCCGGATGGTGAGGGACTCCCATCTGGCCAGGCACCTGCCCCTGCCCCAGCCCCGTCAGCGCCACCCAGGGTGAAGAGGGACCGCCCCGCCAGCCCCGTCCGCACCGCCTCTACCCGCACGTGGGCATGGGGATCAGGCCGGCCACGCGCTCCCCAGCCACCGCCACGGCCTGCTCTGCTCTGCTCTGCCCAGGGTCCAAAGCCATGCAGCCACAGGTCCTGGAGGTGAACTTCAACCCCGACTGTGAGCGCGCCTGCCGGTACCACCCCTCCTTCTTCAACGATGTCTTCAGCACCTTGTTCCTGGACCAGCCTGGAGACTGCCACGTCACCCTCCTCGTCTAGGCTGCTGGCCCTGCCACCTGGGCTGGAGATGCCCTTCCAGCGCCCCTCTGCACAGCTTCTGCAGAGCGCCTCCCCTGCCCCCCCCCCGGGACCACTGTCCCCCGCTGTGGTCAGGGCCCTGCGCACTGAGTCACCCCCAACTGCCTCGTTGAAGAGATCTTAGGGGAGATGGGCTCCCTGGAAACCATGGTGCATCTGTCTGTACCCTGGGGCTGCGTGACGGGGCCCCCCAAAGCGAGCCACCTGGAGGAACCGCCTGCCACCCTAACACCCCAGGCAGAACAGTCACCACAACACTGCAGCTCTGGCAGGAGGGCTGTGCCACAGTGGGTCTGGCCTCCGGGAAGCTGCCCGCTGTCCTGGGGCCTCCCTGCCCACTGGGGACAGGACCAGGGCCCTCAGCCAAGCGCGGGTGCTGATATGACCCCAAGCAGAGCTTTGTTCGCCTCCCCTGAAGATCTAGAGTCAAAATGTTGGGTTGATCTTTTTTTTTTTTTTTTTTAACTTAAGGGATAAAAATGCAGAATTTCAGCTTTTTGCTAATTTCATGTTTTATGAAGCCACGGCGCACCTCGGGTGGGTGGCCCTGACCCCGCAGTGGCCAGAGCTGCTTCCAAGCCTCCCCGCGCAGGGGAGGAAGCTGAGATGTTTCATTTTTGAAGCTAAAACCAGCCCTTCCCGCAACAGAGCTGGGCTCCTGTCTGGGCCCCTCTGGCTTCTCTCACCTTGCTGGATTTATACCACAATAAAGTCAGACTTTTAATTCTGCCTCTTCTTCCGCGCCCCAGAGCACAGAGCCGGCAGGTGGGCAGCCACGTCCACCCGCCAGGACAGACACAGAAGCTATCACAAGGGAGTTCAGACCTCCAAGCCCCAACCCCACACTTGCCCAGCACTGGACCCAGTTCCATGGGGTCGCAGGGCAGACGCAGCAGGGCCCTTCCTACCGTTGCACCCAGGCCTGGGCGGAGGGGGACTGGCACTCCCCATGCTTGTCCTGGGAGTTCAGTGATGAGACCCCAGCTCCTGCCAGGCACAGGGCTTGGTGGCAGATAAAGGAGGATCACGGGGTTGGGACCGGCCCTGGAGGGAGAGAAGCTGGTACCCAGCGAGTCAGCTGGCGTCCCCAGCTCTGACCTGGGCAAGACCAGCTGAGGGCCCCCACCCTGGGGCCAACCAGAGCCCTGTCTGGAAGCAGCAATGAGCAGGTGACAGCACCGTGCCAGCCTGCGTCCCCTGGTCCCGGCATCCTCCACGGCAGGGTCTTGGGAGAACCACGGGTGCTGCAGCCAGGCCCGGTCTCCTGGATGATCCAGCCGAGGGCAGCCTGCATGGCCACGGCCCCCGCCCAGCCACAAGAGACAGCACACGGGGTTGGCATTTTATTAGCTGTAAATCACTGTGCCCGGGAGCTCCGAGCAGCACAGAAGCACAGGACACCGCTCTCCGCAGGGCTCGGCCTGGGCCACCTCTGCACCACTGCTGAGCCCTGGCCAAGTACCCAACAGGCCGACGGCACCTGGGGCGCTGGCCCCGGCCCTCAGCGGACCGCACGCCCTCACTCTGCCTTGTACCGGTCACCTTGGTGACCGCGGTTATCCTGCCACACGCGGTAGTTGAGCAGGGTTGCGAAGACCAGCCAGGCCACGTATGGGTAGAGCAGGCGGGCAGCCACCGGGCTCACGTGGTACCACGCCACAGTCGTGACCATCGCTCCCCCGCTGACGAGCAGGAGGTCCACCAGG
The DNA here is from genome assembly GCA_004027455.1 of Hydrochoerus hydrochaeris. Classification (NCBI taxonomy): domain Eukaryota; kingdom Metazoa; phylum Chordata; class Mammalia; order Rodentia; family Hydrochaeridae; genus Hydrochoerus; species Hydrochoerus hydrochaeris. The sequence continues at coordinate 62,005 of PVLA01008059.1, read as the reverse complement.
GCCTGTGGACGCACAGCAAAGGGAGGCTGAGGCTGCCCCGCCACCCACTGCTCCAGCCACCTCCACCCTTGTGCACATCCACAGCCTCAGTTTCCTTGGCTGTAAAATGGGGGTGTCATTCCTGCCCCACCCAGGAGCTGGGCTCTGACTTCCCTGCACCACTTCGAGCCCCAACAGCCTGGCTGTAAATTGACAAGTGCTCCCGGGCACGGTGGCACACACCGGTAATCCCAGATGTCTAGGAGGCTGAGGCAGGAGGATCACAAGTTCCAGCCCAGCCTGGGTGATTTAGTAACAGCCACTTCCCCCACCTGAGAGCCTGCAGGGATTCCCTGGGGACCAGAGGGCCACAAGGCCACACTTACCCAACCCATCTGCCGGGCACCAAAGAAGATGGGGGGCCATGCCCAGTTCAGGGCCAGCTGCCCAGCATAGAGGCCCAGGGGACCCACGGCCTCCTCCGTGAATCCCCCCAGCTCCTTCCAGATTATGTAGGATCCATACCTGGAACAGAGGCCGCTGGTCAGGATAGCGCCAGAGCCGAGGCCAGGAGCCTCACCTACCCACAGCCCTCCCAGACAGTGCTGTGTGACCCCAGGAGAATGGCTACGCCTCTCTGGGCCTTTGCTTCGCACAGGATTGCTGTGGGACTGGAGCTGACACATGGGCAGAGCTCAGTGTGGCACCTGGCACGCAGGACACCCAGTAACTCTTTGCCATGTCACCATCTGCACTATGACGAAGGAAACACACAGGCCATGTGAGTGAAGCCAGGGCCTCTGCACAAGGAGGGGGCATTTGGGCTGGCCTCAGAGGCCGTGTAGGAGTTTGCCAAGGAGAGGAATCAGGATACACAAAGGCTTGGGGCAGCTGTGAGACCCTGCGTCAGAATCCAGGGCCACCAGACCCTCAGGGGCGGCAGAAGAGCTGAGCCAGGTATGACCGGCTGGACCTGGCACTGGAGGTCGGGTTCCAGGATGGGGATGACGGGGGTCCAAGAAGGGTGCAGAGCCACAGGTTGGGCCCAGTGACACCCTCAGACTCGGCCTGGCCTCTGCCACCCGCCCAGGGTACCCGGCACCTGCAGACCCACCCTGGGGCGCTGACCACCGCACACTCCTGGGTGTGGGCCCCACTGAGCCCAGCAGGGGTCGCCCTGCCCACACCCCCAGTGCTAGCTGTCACGGGGCACTCTGAGGCCAGATTTGGGGGGGAGTCCTTGGGGGCCCCCACTTGCTGGCCTGCATCCTTGCAAGGTCCCTCGTCAAACAGGGGACTCAAAAATCAAGCATGGTAAGTCTGGCCTGGGCTCATCTAGGAGGGGGATGCCCCAGGTGGCGACCTTTACCCTGCTCAGCTGGCAGGGCTGCCCCTGAGAGGCCCAGGAGAAGGAAGTTCCCTTGTGCAACCCCAGGCCTCCGCCTGGGCCGGGGTCGGTGCCACCCCCGCCCCAGCCACCCTCTGCCATGGGCGCCATGCCTGCTGGGGACGGGCACCTACCCCATGGCCGAGTAGAGCGTGCCCCAGATGGGGGCCAGCGCCCAGCGCGGCGGGTGCCACGAGGGCTTCTTCAGGGTGCCATACCAGCGGAGGCCGTCGCCACGGACGAAATAGGCGCCCACGAAGGCCCCCAGGCTGGGCACAAGCGTGAGGCCCACGGCGGGCACCCAGGATGGAGCCATGGCTGCTGTCCTGGGAACTGGAAGAGAGCAGGGCTGGGAGGAGGGCCTTTCCCAAGGGCCCCGGTCAGCCTGCTGTCACCATTGGCGTCCCATATCCTGTTACGGACAGATCGGCAGCGGGGACCCTGCCACCAGGCTGCTTCTAGCTCAGCCTCCCCAATACTCCAAGCTGCGCACCCAGCCCTTTTTAATCTATTTTGAGGCAGGGTCTCACTAAATTGCCCAGGCTGGCCTAGAGCCCGCCATCCTCCTGCCTCAGCCTCCCGAGCACTGGGAATACAGGTGTGTCCACTGCGCCCAGCAAGGCCTGTGTTCTGTGTTCTAGCCCTTCAGGTCTTCATTCATGCATAACTCATTCATTCATTCCGAACTTGGCTCCCTCAAATCCCTGTTCCCTGCCAGACTACTCCAACCTCAAGCAAATTACTTCAACTCTCTGGGCCTCAGTTTCCCCTTCTGTAGAATGGGAGCTGCCTACCTCAGGCCCAGCCCAGACCACAGCTTCAGAAGCCGTCTTATACACAGGTGTCCCACCTCCACCCCAAAGTGGCAATCTAAAGCCACCACCCCTTCCTGTGCACCGAGGAGCAACAGCAGCGGCCCCCACCCAACACGCAGGGCAGAGGGCCGAGGCTGGGGAGTCGCCTCCCGCCCACCATCTCTCAGGAGCAGTAGCAGGCCCAAAGCAGGGGCTCTAAAAGACAGGGTGAGGACTTTCGGTCTTTATTTTTTATTCATTTTGTGGCATTAGGGATGGAACCCAGGGCCTGGCGCACACTGGGCAAACGCTCTACCGCAAGGTCACACCACAGTCCTGGAGGACTTTCTGTTGTTGTGGCTTTGAGCCAAGGTCTCACTACGTAGCCCAGGCTGGCCTCAAACTTGTCACGACCCTCCTGCCTCAGCTCCCGAGTGCTGGGATTACAGTCTGGACAAGCAGGAGGCCGGCATATCCCACAGACAGGGAAAACGAGGCCCAGAGCCTCAGGTCTTCCCGCGGGGACCGAATGTGCCCTTCCCAAGCATGAACCCAGGATGTCCACTCTGCCCACACGGGCACCCCCTTCTCACTCGCAGCGTGGTCCATTCCCAGCTGGACAAGCTAATGTCACCGAGACACTGCCGTCACTACCCTCTGGTGGACCACAGACGGGGACGCTCTGGGTTCCTGCCCAAATGCCAGCCCCAGCCCAAGCCAGGCAGCTTGTTAGGGATTTATTTTTGTACTGGGAATCGAACTCAGGACCTTGCACTTACTTCCCAGGCAGGCGCTTACACCGCTGAGCTAAATCCCCGGCCCTAATTTGGGCAGCTTGAAGAAAACTGGCCCCAAGGCCGGCGAGGGAGTAACCAAAAGCAAAGGAGGGTCGGGCGCCTTGGGACCGAGGAGAAAAGCCGGGTGCCACACCCAGGAGTGAAGGGAATAAGGGGATCCCAGCAGTACAGGAATTACGGGTTATCACTATCATCTGGGGTACTAGGGATTGAACCCAGAGTCTCACACATGCTAGGGAGGCACTCGAGCTCTGCGCTACATCCACAGCCCTTATTTTGTATTTGAGACACTCTTGTCAAGTTGTACAAGCTGTGCTAGAGCCTGTGATTCTCCTGCCTCAGCTTCCCGAGGAGCTGGGGTTATGGGCACGCACCCCCACACCCTGCCTGGGCGATACTTTTGCAACTTCTGTAAGTCTAAAGCTCACTCTAAATAAAACGTTAAACATGAAGCACCTTGGCCACAGTGAGCGAGGGGAGCAGCCCCAGGCTCCTGCCCCTGCCCTCCACTGTCCCCGCAGGAGCCTGGCTGTTTCCATTCGCTGGTGTGAGGCTCCCGCAGACCGAGGCGGCCAGGACCCTTCCTGGGGCCTCCTGGGCACTGCCAGCTTCTGAATCACTGGCCTGGGACGGCGAGAGGCAGGGGGTGGGACCCAAAACTGAGTCACCCAGGCACGGCCAGCTGGACCAGTGAGCCAAGGAGAGCCAGGAACTGGGCCCCAGGGAGCCAGGAGGGCCAGGAACTGGGCCGGGGGCGCGGGCAGAGGGGCAGAGCCCCGCACCAGCCCGCAGCCTCTCCTTGCCGGAAGGTCAATAGGAAGCTTGACCCCGCCCCCAGCAGGCCGGTGACCCCCGCCACAACCCCCACCCCGGGTCAGGTGGGCGTGTCCTCCCTGCCCCAGGAGGAAGGGGCGGGGCAGCAGGAGCCCCCAGAAAACTCCGTGGGCGTCCATGCTGGAGACCGCTCCCCCTTTTCCTCCGGGGGGGGAACAGATGAAGAAGCTGGGGCTGCGCAGTCACAGCACGTTGTAGGTCCGTGTGACTCCTGTGTCACCTCCCTCGAGCTGCAGCTGCCACCACCCACCTCTGCCCAGCGCCAAGAGGTTCCCTGGGGCCCACAGCATCACCGGGCCACCTGCAGTGCCAGGGACCCTGCTAGGCACCCAGTTAGAGAAAGGACCCGGAATCTGCCCCACGGAGCGTGGGACCCAAGGCCCCCCAGACCTGGGACTTATCTGGGCCTCCTCCTTCCACTCCGTAAGATGGGCCTGGGTGTCTGGGTCCCCAGACCACCCCGAGAGCCAGGGACCCCGAAGCAGGCCTGAGCTGTGTCCTCTCTGGTCCGCTCCCTTTTCTGCAACCAGCTTCCCTAGGCCTGGCCTCAGTCTACCAGCCTCGGCGTCCCAGGGACGATTATATGTCTTGCTAAGTGGCTCCTCCTTACAGTATCCGTGGGCCTCTTCAGTTAGCGTCACCTCGCCCGCCAGCCGGCGGAGCGGGAAGCGGCTTCAGGAAAAGCGATTTTTAAACAGAGAAAGCGGCCGGGCGTGGTGGCGCACGCCTGTCACCCCGGCACTCGGGAGGCTGAGGCAGGAGGATCGCTGCGAGTTCGAGACCAGCCTGGCTGCAAAGCGAGCTCAAGGCCAGCCTGAACTGCATAGCGAGACCCTGTCTCAGAAAGACCAAAAGACAGAGACAGAGAGAAAGCGCCCTGCGCCCCCGTCCGCGCCTGGCACTCCCCCTCCGCCGGGCGGGCTGGCTCCGTGCGCCGGGCTTCTCACTCCCTTCCCGGCAGCGCAGATCCAACCCGGGCTACACCCGCGGGTCCGAGTTCCCCGCCGAGTCCTGCGCGCGGCCGCCCCGCCCGCAAGCGCTGCCAGGGGCCCAAGCAAGGGTTAGGGTTCAGGTGGGCGCCATCCTCAGTCTACCCTCTGGCCTGCGCCCCGGAGCCCCGGCGCACTCACCGCTCTCCGGAAGACACTGAGCGCTGGCGGCCCGTCCCCGCCGGTCCCACCCTGCGCCCCGCCCCGCGCCCCGCCCCCACTGCCAGGCGGGGGCGGGGGCCGGCGAGCGGCCTCTCCGCCCCACCTCGCTGGCAGAGCCCTGCAGGGCCTGGGCTCTGACCTCGCCTGCTGGCGCCCTTAGTCGGGCCTGGCGGCCTCCAGCTCCCATGGGATCCATGAGGGTGCCGCCCCCAAGGTGGGCGCGGGGACCACAGACACGCGGTACTGTGTGAGCAGAGGGGGCCCCTGCTCAGCCAGGGTCACTCTCCCCGTCCCCCAGACCCCCTGGTGGTTCGCCCAGCAGGGTCTCTCACCCCGCACCAGCTGGGGGTCTACGCAGCTGCACCATGACCTGGCATCTCCTCGGGGACCAGCCAGGGTTGCAGTGAGACTACTTTTCAAGAACTTGACATATATAAATTCTTTAATGTGACACATTTTTAAACCAGGCATGGTGACACACGCCGTAATCCCAGCCCTCGGGAGGTTGAGGCAGGAGGTTTCACCGGAGTTCGAGACCAGACTGGGCTGCAAAATGAGCTTAAGGCCAGCCTGAACTGCATAGGGAGACCCTGCCTCAAAAAGACAAAACAAGCCAACAAAAAAAAATACACTTTTATATTATCTATATGTATTGTTATTGGTGAAAATCAAGTATAACACAAGCTAGAGTCATCTTTTTCTTTTGATTTAACAAAATTAAACTTTATTCCTGGCCCCTAGAAGTAACGTGGGTCTGGCACAGCAGCCCCTGTCCCCAGTGGAGACCTCACCTGGCCACACAGGCAGGGAGGGCACTGCCCACCCCCCTTCCCGCCTCTCTCCCCTGTGCAAGGGGCTTGGACCAGCCTGTGACCAGCCTGTGACTTCTCCCCCACCACCCTCTGTCCCCTGCCCCCGGCTTGTCCCTGCAGCCCCCACAGGTAACACAGCCACGCCCTGCCTCCTGGCTCCCACTGGCAGACCCGCCACTGAGCATCTCTGGCACTCAGTCTGAAGAGGCGCAGAGAAAATGAGAAGGATAAGGAGACACAGGAGGGGGCCTTTAAGGGGGGCAGGGGAGCCTTCCCAGGTTGGGGGAGCAGAGGCTCTCAGCGAGAAAGAAGAGGTGGGACTACTTTTATCAGTTCTGGGGGGGAGTTTGGGGCATGTGCAAAATGACATATTAACGGCTGCTTTGAAGGAGCCTGTGTGAAACGGGAGACAGAAGGCTTTACCGGGGCTGGGGCTGGGGCGGAGGTCTGGGCGGCTGTGGGATTTTGGGACTGGAGAGGGCTCGGGGCACAGCCAAAAGGGGGGAGTGAGGTGAATGAAGAAGTCACTCTGGGAGAGACGAGTTGTTTCTCTGGTCCGGTACCAAGGCGGGAGGGTGTAGCTAGACCCCAGGCTGGCAGAACATGCTGCCCCCTCCCTGGGCACCCTGTCCCCACCCTGGGCATCGCCATGTGTCCCAACCTGGCAGTTCCCAGCATCCCCCAGGACCTCTTCCAGGATCTACCTCTGATCCCCTGAGCCGCACTGTACTGCGCAGGGCCTCCCCTGGGCAGCGGGCCCGTGCCAACTCCTCCGGACCCCAGAGGACTGGGTCCAGCTCCCCCAAGCAGGGAGGGGAGGAGGGGAGCCCACCCAGGAAGTCCGGCTCGCGCCTGCCACTGCGTGGGGCAGATTCCCAGCTCTTTCCCCATGGCATGCGTCTGCTTTCTGATGTGAGTAGCCCACGATTATTATAAAAGAAGCAGGAGCTTGGCATGGTGACACATATCTATCATCCCAGCTGATGCTCAGGAGGCTGAGGCAGGAGGAGTTCAAAACCTGCCTGGCTACATAGTGAGAACCTGAGTCAAAACATCAAAACAGCCTTTCGGCCAGAACCACCAACTTCCAGTACCCAGCAGGAAGAGAGAGAGTGGGGGACGCGGTACATGTCCTCTAGACCATTTAGAAAACACAGGGTTGTTCCTTCGGCCACATACGTGCGAATCTACAAAAAGGGCAATTGTAGACATCCAGGGAATGGTAGGGGTGCTGTGCAAAAAGGAGCATCACATAAATGTCACCACGGCAAACAGGAAGGGTCTCCAGTGTTACCCAGCATGCTGCTGGCCTTGTTGTAAACAGGCAAGTTAAGGGCAAGATACTTGCCAAGAGGATAAATGTGCATATTTAGCACATTAAACACTCAGAGTTGAGACAGCTCCCTGAGACGTCACAGAAAAGGATCAGAAAAGAAGGAAGCCGAAGAGAAAGGGACCTGCGTCCAACTCGAGCCCGCCTGAGAAGTGCACTTCGCGAGAACCCAGTGGAAGGAGCCTGGCTTGCTGGACCGTGTTCCCCTGAATTCAGGGCTCGGGCTGGGGGTGCAGCTCGGCCATTCAGCACTTAATGGGTGGCCGAGTGTTCTGGGCCTCACGTAAAAATAATAATAAAAAAATCACCCTGTGTTGTAAGGCTGGTTTTCTCAGCTGGGCAGGTGTGTGGTGCCTTTACCTCAGGAACGAGCGTTTGGAGCAGAGTTGCTTCTGCCTAGTTAACTGTGTCGGGTCTTTTACTCTTCGGTGTTTTTCTTGAAGAAAGATGCTGCTGAGGATTGTGTAGGCGTGGACCCAAATGGCCCACTATTAACGAAATATTTATATTGGCTTGAAGAGCCTGTATATCACCGTGAGGAACAGATGTATCAAGATAAGATGAGTCACTTCAGTTAAATACATCGAAGTCCATTTCAGTGGAATAAAGTGTTTAAAGCCAAAAAATACACAAATATTTACGAACGTACGCAAATACACCTGCACGCATACGTACATGGCAGACTAGCGAGGGAGGAGAGAGAAAAGTGCCACCACCCTCCCGTCCCCTCCCCGGCGGAAGCGCTTTCAACATCTCTGCTCTTTCAAAGCCAGGACTCAGGTTCCTTTTCCTTTACAAGAACTTGCAGGCAACACGCGGTGGTGTAACCTGTTTTCTTCCCCTTGCAGAAATAAATCAGAACCCTCTTTCTACATCAGCGAGCGTCTTCCTGCCTTGTTCTCACTGTAGCCGTGTATGTGGACACTTTAAGGTGGTAGCAGCAAGGACATTGGGTGTGTCCCTGCTCTCATCACCCCAGGCATGGCCGGAAACGCTGACCAACCCCCCTCCCTCCCCATCACCTCTACCTCAGCCTTGGGGCCAAACACCCCCTTGCTTTTCTTTAGGGTTTTATTTGTTCATCTATTTATTTTGCTTGTTTGTTTGCAACCGAGTTTCCATATGTAGTTCAGGCTGGCCTTGAATTCACTACGGAGCCCAGCCTGGCCTTAAACTTGCAGTGATCCTCCTGCCTCAGCCTCCTCAATGCAAGGATGCTGAGGACCAGCTTGACGTGGTGCAGAACAGGCAATGATTGATATTAATAAACTGATATAAAAGTAAACTGTCTGCCTAGGCCTGAGTGACTGGTGGTGAGATCTGCATTCATGGACAGGTTAATCCCTAGGCCCAGGGCCAGCACTAAGTCCCGGTGCCTCAAAGCAAGACAAGAGGGCAGCTGTGGACTGCGGTTCACCCAAATTCCCTCCAGCCCAGAAGTCGCAGTCAACAGACAGGTTAAGACAGTTCGGGAATTGAACTCACAACCTCACGTTTACCAGGCAAGGGCTTGAGCTGCTAAGCTAAATCCCCAGCCTTCCTGTGTACCTCAGTTCTGGAACCTTGAATGCATCAGCAGTGCACTCCCAGTGCTTCCTGCAGCCTCTATGCACCCCTCAACCCTGCCGTGCGCCTCACAAAGGCCAAGAACACGAGCCTTGGGGTCTTAGCCCATCACTGGGCTCTGACCAGCCGATACCCCTTGTAACTAAAATAGACATCTCTTGTCTGCTTCATCCTGTTCTCACACCTCTGGCCAGGAGGTTGGTGGCCCTGGGCCTGGACCCTGGTACTGTGATGTTTATTTATTTTTGCACTACTGGGGCTTGAACCCAGAACAAGCGCATGCCAGGCACCCACCCTACCTCCGAACTACCCAAGTTCTCTTTTATTTTTTAATTTGTATTTTGAGACAGGGTTTCACTAAGTCACCCAGGCTGGCCATTGAGCAATGTTGTGGCGGGGGTGGGGTCTGGTGACATCAGAGCTGTGGCAAGGACACTGAGCACCACACACTCAGGGGCCAGGGCTCTTGTGTCCCCTGCTTCCAAGCTGTGTCCCTCGTTCAGGCCACAGAGTGGGGCAACAGCAGTTACTTCTGCCAGATGGATTGCGTGTCCTCTGTGGGCTGGGCAGGAAAAGGGCCCAGCCTCACCTGGCCGCTTGGGATCCAAACCAGCCCCGAGTGTGGACAGGTACTGTTCAGAACTCTGCGAGCGGTGGCAACAGCAGGCTGGGAAAGGACAGTGCTGGGACACCCCAGAGTGTGCTGGTCCAGCGCCCCAAGCCTGGTGCACGCACAGCTGCCTCGGGCCTCTCCCCACCACGCCCTGCCCATGCCCGGGTGGACCCTTATTGGACCACTGAAGCTGAATCACGTGCAGGGCTGTGGCATGGCCTGGGCGTGGCAGAGAACGAGGAGACACCTCAGAGGGCAAGATAGGCCACAGCTGAGGCCACCTGGAGAGTTTCTGTGTAGTTTCCCTTAATGAGCATCGTCTGCTGCTCTGAGGGGTCCTTGAACCCCTCCCCAGATCTTGCTCAGGTTTCCTGCATTGTCCACTCAGCTCCTTGCTTGTTTTGATTAAAAAAGGGCTTCTAGGGTCAGTCGGCCACTGGCTAGCAGAGTTAGGAGCTCTGCCGAGGATCTCACGCCTCCTGCAGCCCCAAAGACCACGCCGCGTGTCTCATTCCTTTGAGTCTTCGCCATGCACCCATTTGAGGGATTGGGGATCTAGGCACAGACCGCAACAGACCCTCATGTCCTGATGGCACAGTTACTGGGGCTTGAATGTCCTCACCGAAGCACATGTGGAAATGTAATCCCCACGGTGAGGGTTTATGAGGAAGGGACAGTGCATGCCTGTAATCCCAGCAGTCCAGGAGCTGAGGGAGGAGGATTAAAAGTTCAAACTCAGTCTGGGCAATTTAGTGACTTAGTTGTATAAGAACTCCTCTCTAAATAAAGACCAGAAAATGGATCTCTAAATAAGCAAATAGGCTGGGGGTGTAGCTCAGTGCAAAGACCCCAGGTTCAGTCCCAGCAGCTCAGGCAGGAGCGGGACTATCAGAGGTGTTAGGTCTCCAGGCGGTGCTATCTGGGAAGAACCACCCATGGAGTAGCACACAGTGCACTAACCGGTCCTCTCAGGCCTGCAATAAAAGCCAGTGTGGTTTCCCTCTCTTAGATGCAACAGCTGGCATCTGGTTCTCTGCCCTGCCCTGGGCTCTGTGAAGAGTCCACACCAGCAAGAAGCCCTCGCCAGATGCAGCCCCAGCTTCCCCAGGCCTGCCCATCCCGCAGGGACATAAGCAGAGGGACCCGCCCTTCCTTCCAAGCCCCCAGCGCATGCGTCCAGCGAAGCAATGGAAAACCCCTCAGTTCCCCTGCTCTGGCAGAGCCCACACTCCAGGAGGTCTTGCCAGGGTGCCCAGGAGGACGTGAGCCTTGTGAAATCTCCAGTTCTCCCAAGGGCAGCTGGGCGCTGGCTACTGCTGCACCTTGGAACAGAACAGAGTCAGCTCTCTCTGGAAGAGTTAAGATTTTGGAATCTGACCCTAAAAATCCCCCATGGGGGTTCTAATTGCATCCATCATGCCAGCACCCCAGCACTTGAGGTTTGGAGAGGCGCTGCCTTACTTTTCAGCACTGGATGATTTTGGACAATTTTTAAAAAACTTTTCCACAACATTCTCTTTGGGCCTTCTATTACAGTTTTCTTTCCTATTTTTAATAGTCAAGAGGTTTTATTTTCTGAGGTTTTTTTTTTTTGAGACAGCCTCACTGTACAGCCCATGTGAGGGGCTCTGCATCACTATGTAGCCCTCAAATTCTTGATGGTCCTCCTGCCTCAGCCTCCTGAGGGCTGGGATTACAGGTGCGCACCTCCACATCCGGCTTTTGTTACCTCTTGAAGACATTAATGATCGTTTCCTTAAAACCATTGTTTTCTTCTCTCTTCATAGTTTCTGAACTCTATGTTTTTTGTTCTTGCTCTGTTATAAGAGGCTTTCCTCAGATGCTTGGGGATCTTAGGCTGCTTGCTGGTGATTAACAGGACTGAACAAAATAAGCCTGTGGGTTCCGCTTTGGCTGAACTTGCCAGACCTTTTGTCAGGAAACTTTCTGCTCTATCAGTAGCTAGCATTTTCCTTTGCACTGGGTGGTTTCTGGGGTCCTCCAGTCCTTGGGGTTGGGATCTGGCTCCAGAGCAGGGTGCAGGGCTCCCCTGTGTCAGCAGCGCGTCCATATCTGCTGCTGTCCTTGCCATGCCCAGCTGCACGGTAACCATTTCCTAGAAAAAGCCCAGATGTTTGCCAGAGCGAGCCAGGGAGAGGGTGGTTATCTAAGGCTCTTTTCAAATAGTCCTCTGTGTCTCAGCCTTCCTTCATCCTCAGAGCTAGAAGCGGCTGGTCCTGCCAGTTCCAAAGCTTTGGGGGATTCTGCTGCATGAATAATGCTGGTTCTCAGCTTTCCCCTCTGCTGAGCGAGATTTCACGGTCAAAGTCAGCCAAGTCAGGTGCTCCCACCTGCCTCTGCGCAGCTTTTGGAGAGTCTGTTCCCTTTGTCTGTGTGGAATTTACATCTTCAAAAGGGTTCTTTGCTGTGGATTTATGAGTTTCCAGAGGGAGCTCTGCTCTGTGCACTCCTGAAGATCCCCTCTGTATCCTGTGTGTGTGTGTGTGTGTGTGTGTGTCTTTTTGAGACACAGTCTCATTATGCAGTTCAGGCTGGGCTTGAGGTCACTACATAGCCCAGGCTGGTCTTGAACTCGCAATAATCCTCCTGCCTCAGCCTCCCAAGTGCTGGTATTACAGGCATGTGTCACAGTGCTTAGTCCCTCTGTGTCTTCTATGGCTGCCATATTTCCTCTAACAACCCTATCTCTAGTTGGACATGCAGCTTTCCTCCACTTTTTCCTGTTAAAACCAAGACTGTCATGGACATCCTGAGAGCTGGGCCTTTGTTTACTGGATTCATCAGCCGAACTCAGCAAAGCAGCCTTGCTGATGGGGTTTGCGATGGACTGAATGATGCACATCCCAAAAATCCATCTGTGGTAGCCTTGTCCCCAGGGTGACAGTATTTAGAAAGGAGGTCTTTGGGAGTGGTTGAGTCACGAGAGTCCAGCCCTTGTGAACGGAATGAATGATCTTGTCCGAGGAGGAGGAGGAGGAGGACGCATGGGGACATCTTTCTCTGCTCTCCCTCACGTGAAGTCATTGGCAAGCCGGAAGCAGACCCTCATCAGACACAGGATCTGCAAGCACCTTGGCCACTCACTTCCCAGCCTCGGGAGCTGTAAGGAACACGTTTTCCTGTTACTGAGCCTCCCAGGTCTGTGGCAGTGTTACAGCAGCCAGGAGACAAAGACGTAGCCCTGCCTCGAGTCTGTCATTGTGATGTGTAGTGTGCATGTGTGTCCTGGGCTCCTTAGAGGAAGCTGACAGGAAATGAGGGCAGAGCAGAGGACTGCTGGGGTGACAAGGTGAAAGTGAGACTCTCCCTCTAACCCAGCCTACAGCAGCTCTCAGGAGCTGGACAACCCCATCTTCCGGTCCCCAATCTGTCACTTAATAATGGGTGCCCGTGTCTATAAACTAAAGGTAATAATTGCATCTGTCCATTACAGCTTGCTCTGAGAAGTTAAATAAACTAATGCAAAAAAAAAAAATACAAGGCTTTGTTCAGTGGCACAAAGATTTATTGGGTGCTTCTTATGTGCCAGGCACTGTCTTGTTTATAGGAAGCACAAAAGAGAGTTGTTATTTTGCTTACTCTCGTTGGCAGAATTGTATGCAAGAAAGAATGTGCGGGAGTTTCAAGTGCCATGCACAGTCTAGGTAGAAAGAGTAAACATTTCATTAACAGTATGTCTCAAGTTCCACCTATTTTCCTGCAAATTGATTTCATTCTTTTTTAAGGCTACATAAGCTAATACGAAAGCAACTATATGTATTGCAAAGATACATAACAATTTTTACAAAGACGATTACATTGCAATTCATTGGTTAGTCCACGAATAAAGCTTTGCGTCCGGTTCTTGCCTGGGGAACTTTAAAGAAGTGCACAGGTCACGAGCCTCCAAAGCGCAGCAGCAAGTCTCGAAGCCCAGAAGGAACCAATAACCGCGGAACCTTTCCTCTGGCGCCCACAAGTGCTCTGGGGCAGCCCGGCAGGAAATACGTCAGGGACTACGCTGCGTCGCGCCGTCGCGCCGCCGCGGTCCGAAGTCAGTCACCACGGTGAGGCGCGCAGGAAGGTGTCTCACGATGAGCGCCCGGGTCGCGCGTGTCGCGTGGGCTCGGGGCTGGGGTCCCCGTTGCTGTCGCGGCGCCTCGAGCTTCCCGGTGCCCCCGCCGGGCGCCGTGGATGTGGCGGAGCTGCTGCGGGACGCGACCGCGGCAGAGGAGAAGCCCTCGGCGGCGCCTGCGCGGCGGGCGCCCGGCCAGCACTCGGTGCTGCTGTTCCCCGGCCAGGGCAGCCAGGTGGTGGGCATGGGCCGCGGGCTGCTGCGCTTCCCGCGTGTGCGCGAGCTCTACGCTGCCGCGCACCGCGTGCTGGGCTACGACCTGCTGGAGCTGAGCCTGCAGGGGCCGCAGGAGGACCTGGACCGCACCGTCCACTGCCAGCCCGCAATCTTCGTGGCTTCGCTGGCCGCCGTGGAGAAGCTCCATCACCTGCAGCCGGCGGTGAGGCCGAGGCCCCGGGACGGCGGGGAACGTGGGCTCGGCCGCCCTGGGATCCCGAGCCCGGCGCACCGGGCAGCGTCAGGCTGAGTCCTGGAGGTGTCAGGCCCTGCTGTAGGCGTCGGGAGCAAAACCCAGGTCCCTGCCTCGGGCAGGCAGATAACAAAACCTGGGTGAAAATCACGTACATATTGAAGACCGTAAGTCAGAGAAAGAAAGATAGCAGGGAAAGGCATCGTGATTTTTGTTTTGTTTTGTTTTGTTTTGTTTTTGGTATCGGGGATCAAACTCAACCTAGAGCTTGCTAGGCAGACGCTTATGCCACCGAGCTAAATCCTTGGCTCGGCATTGTGATTTTTAATTATCTGTATTACATGATTTAAACAGGATTAAACTCAATCCTTCCTAATTTTTTCTCCGGTACTGAAGATTGAACCCAAGGCTTTGGTACGGAGCCGCATGCCCAGCCCCTTTTCATTTATAGTTATGTATTGAGATAGGGTCTTTCTGAGTTACTCACACTGACTAAAGTTTGATCCCTTAGCCTCAGCCACAGATGTTTGAGTGTGACTTGACTTGAAAGTGGTGAATCAGTTGCTTTTAGTATCAAACAACAGCAAGACAGTAAATGTTATGGGGTATGAAGGCACAGGCCTGTCATCCCAGCACCCAGGAGGCTGAGGCAGGAGGATCGCTGCTGGCTCAAGGCCAGCCTGAACTACATAGCGAGACACTGTCTCAAAAAGACCAAGAAATACAAAGTAAATGGTTAGCTAATCCTTGAGCCCCTTCATGTCACCTCACAGCCCCTGGGAGATAACTGCTGCTATGCCGCGGATGTAGAAAGAGCACTCAGGGATAGTAAAGGCACGAGGTAGGTCCATTGGGTCCTGACAGTAACGTTTGTTCCTTGCTTAGCCCAGGCCAGGTCTGTCCTGAGCAATTTGTAAACGCTATTTTCACGAAATTCCCTCAGCAGGGGTGTGACCTGCTCTCTCCTCACTTCCCAGAGGAGGGAGCACTCTGACCTCAGGGCTGTCTCTGGGTCCTCTTCTAGCCCGAGCACCAGGCCAGGGGCACCAGGCTCACAGTGACAGGCAAGCGCTCTGCGCTGAGCTCCCCCACGACCCTGCTGACTCAAGTGTGTCGCTGCAGGCCATTGAGAACTGTGTTGCTGCTGCTGGATTCAGCGTGGGAGAATTTGCAGCCCTCGTCTTCGCCGGAGCCATGGAGTTTTCTGAAGGTGCGAGGGGGAGGCTTGAGCTTGTTCAGGGTGCAGCCTTTCTGGCCCCCCTGGGGTTTCGCCCCAGGGTGCTGTGTTGGCACTGGCCAGTTCTCTAGGGCGGGGCTGTCTTGTGACCTCTCCTGTCACATATCAGGAGACTTCCCGTGTGTCAGTCCCCAGTCCCTGCGCGAGAATGCCCTGCTCTGCTTGCACCCTGTGCTGCGCTCGCCTGGCTTTTGGGCAGGAAGTGACGTGATGGGACCTGAGTCCGTCTCGGCCACCCTCCGCAGGGCTGTACGCCGTGAAGGTCCGCGCTGAGGCCATGCAGGAGGCGTCGGAAGCCGTCCCCAGCGGGATGCTGTCCGTGCTTGGCCAGCCTCAGTCCAGGTTCGCCACTGCCTGTGAGGACGCCCGGGAGCACTGCAGGTCCTTGGGCATCGAGGATCCCGTGTGCGAGGTGTCCAGCTACCTCTTTCCGCACTGCAGAGTCATCTCGGGACACCTGGAGGTGGGTGTGGCGGGCGACCCCCTCAGACCCCAGCCCAGCAGGAAGGTAGGGGGCAGTGCTGTGTCCCTGCAGAGCCCCGCAGCGCAGTGGGTATCACCAGCACTAGGGACACACAGGCCACCCAGTCAGAATCCTGGTATCAGGGGGAGGCCCGTGTGCATGGGGCACTCAGCAGGGGCTGTTGCAGGGACAGCCCAACATTGGGAGCCTCTAGAGTGGGCTCCTGAAGGGTAAGTAGGAGTTTGCTAGGAGGTGGAGTCATGAGCAGAGAAGCATTAGGCTCCTGGAAAGGACAGTTGCGGTCCAAGTGCATGGCTTAGGACACTGAGTACGGAGGGACCCTGGGGAGGACCAGGCATTTGCAGGGCATTTGTTTGCTTGCAGTACTGGAGATTGAACTTGAGGCCTGTGCTGAGTGATATCTATGTCCCCAGGTAGCATAGGGTCACCAAGTTGCCCAGGCTAGGCTCAAATTTATGATTTCCCGCCTCAGCCTCCCAGAGTGCTAGGATATGAGTGTGCATCACAGTGTCTGGCCTGGAAGTGATTCTTTTATTTATTTTTTTGTCCTTTGAGACAGACTCTGAAGGTCAGGCTGGTCCTGGTCTCACAGCATACATAGCCCAGGCTGGCCTGTAACTGAGGCAATCCTCCTGCCTCAGCCTCCTGAGTGCTAGGATTACAGGTGTGAGCCACGACACCCAGCCTTGGAGGCAGTTCTTACTTCCCTGTCAACACAAGGCAGCTGAGGCAGGCAGAGTGCAGACACTTGAGGTGGCTGAGGCAGAATTTGGGGGGGGGGATTAAACCTGTGCGGGAAAAGTGCGGTAGTGCACGTATGGCGTGCACAGGACGAGGTCTACACCGCTGTCCCCTAACCTGCTGGAGTGACCCCGCCCCCAGGCCCTGCGGTTCCTCCGGCAGAACTCCTCCAGGTACCAATTCCGGCGCACCAAGATGCTGCCGGTGAGCGGTGGCTTCCACACCCGCCTCATGCAGCCAGCTGTGGCGCCCTTGGCACAGGCTCTGAAGACCATCGACATCAAGCAGCCACTGGTCTCGGTGCACGCCAATATGAGCGGACTCAGGTACGCCCACCCGCAGCACATCCGGAAGCTGCTGGGACAGCAGCTGGTGTCCCCGGTGCGGTGGGAGCAGACCGTGCACGCCATCTACGCGCGCAGGCGTGGCACCGCCTTCCCCAGGACATGGGAGGTCGGCCCTGGGCAGCAGCTGGGCAGCATCCTCCGGAGCTGTAACCTGCAAGCCTGGAAGTCCTATGACCACGTGGACGTGCTGCAGGCCAGCGAGGACCCAGGCGAAGCCCCGGGCCCCGAGGAGTCTCTGCGGTGACCCCGTGGACTGGGGTGGGGACCCAGTCTGCAGCTCCTGCACAGGACAGAGGGAGGACTGCTTGCCTGGTGCTTTGGAAACTGAGGGTCTCTGTGGTGACCCAGCCAGTCCCCTCCCCTGGGGCATGGTCAGGTGCTAGGGGACCAGGTCAGCATGTTGGTTCTGGGGAGCTGGATGCACTGCCAATGGTGGCCTGGCCCCAGCCCGGCCAGGGCCCCAGCTCAGCTCTGTCTGTCCCTGCGAGACATAAGACCCCCTGCTGGGCCCTCAGTGACAGCGGGAAGCTGAGTCTGGTGTCCCCGCGTGTCCGGGAAGCATGTCACACACCTGCTGGGTGCACAGTCCTGGCAGGGAGCTCCTGGAGCTCGAGCAGTATGGCCAAGTCCTGGGCAGCCTGGCCCCCAAAATGGACACCCGGGTCCTCCGCCAGTACCAGTGTGGACCCACGCCTCCACGAGCCCCCCGAGCCCTGCATGTGCCTCCGTGTGCTGGGAGTGTGCCATCCCCAGGCCAGGGGTGCGGGGCACGTCCCAGGGCCCCGCCGGACTCCGGGTGTGGGGTGGCCCCCCTCCATGGTAGCTGTCCCCACTCCAGGCTGCCTCAGGCCCGCAGCATTCCCAGGCACTGTGGCACTGCGGCCCTGAGGCCCTGGCTGAGCAGGTTCTAATGACCGGCTTTTCATCTCGGCCCCGTGAGGACTGGCTGGAGCACAGGAATTCATTGGAAAGACCTATTCTGTTTCTTGAGGCTGCTGCTTTTTGTTACCCATGCTGGTCCTGAACTGGGCTCAAGGGATGCGCCTGCCTCAGCCTCCTGGGTAGCTTCAATTCATGGGAGGAACTATTCTGCACAAAGAACTTTATTTTTTCAGTACCAGGGATTGAACTGACGCTCACCAGCTCTAGCCCAGGCCTCTGTTATACCTGGAGGAGGGTCTTGCTACACCCTCCAGCTGGGCTCCAATCGGGTCACTCCTCCTGCGCCCCCGAGTGCCGCTTACGGTGTGCACTGCTGCGCCCAGCTTCAGGGAGCTTTCTTTCTGTAGCGGGGACTGGACCCAGAGCTTCACCCTGAGGCACCTCACCACCTTGTTCAAGTTTTTCTTTTTTTACAGCAAGGTCTCACTTAGTTGCCCAGGTTGTGCTGAAATTTGGGATCCTCCTGCCTCAGCCTCCCAGTGTGCTGAGGTTACAAGCCTGGGTCACAGCAGCCATGGGAGGGGTAAGCGGCCCCCAGTCCCAGTCTGGGTCCTTTGGCTGTGCCACCCAGGGTGGGGTCTCGGGACTCTACTCAGCCATAAGGACAAAATGCCCAGCAAGGGAGGCGTGGGCAGTACAGGTGGGGGCTGTGTGAGGGCCCTTACACCGTCCCTCGGGGCAGGGATCCCCTGTGGGGAAGCAGCAGAAGACCCCAGCCTGCTGTCCCGCCCAGCTTCCCTGGGTGGTTGATTGCCAAGAAACTGCCCTGCCTCGGGAACTCCACTGTCAGGGACCTGGTTCAGACACCTTCAAGCCAAGTCTGCTGTTCTGTCCACTGTCTCCCCCACCCCCCAAACACGGAACCATGGGGCCCCAGGTTGGGTCATCTGTGCCCCCTGCCTTGTCACCTCCCATGGGCGTCACTCCACTGGCCCTGACAGCCCATGTGTCCCACGCCCCTCCCCACAGGGCCTGGGCTGCTGTGGTGGGGGTGCCCGCTCCGAGGGGAGTCCAGGGCAGTGCCCCAAGTGTGACCTCAGTGGCCAAGCAAGTGCGGTGTTGGCCTGAGAGAGGGGCTAAGGATGTGGGAGGCCGTGGGCCAGTGGTGGGTGACTGTGCGTGACATTCAGGCCTTAGGTGGCAGCTGCCCCGTTCTTTAAGAGCAGGCCCAGTGTCTGCCCCCCTGGCGCCCACCTCCCGGGGAGGCCCAGTCCTGTCCAGGGAAGATGCTGGGTCTGAGGTCTCGGCCTCCGCCCCAGAGCCTGGCACTGTGCCCGGAGGGGCACCCTGGTGGTGGCACCCTGGGACAGAGCCTGGGCCAACCTGGGAGGTCCTAGAGGTCCGCACTGGTGTCCCCAAAGGCAGGGAGATGAGCTGGTGAAGGGCCGAGCCTCCTCGGGGTTCGAGCGCTGGGAGGCAGGAAGCAGGCAGCCTGGGCTCTAGCTTTGGGGTTCAGGGCCCAGGAGCTGTGGAGACCCCAGTGTAGCCATTTTTGGTGCCAGTGCCCCAGTTCTGGGTCCCTGGTAGGGCCTCAAAAACAACAGTGGAGTCAGGCAGGTACTGAGCCCAAAGGGTGGGGGCCTGGCTCTCCTCCCCAGTCCCCCTTGCCCAGGGCCCTCCCCAACTGGCTCCAGGACAAGAGGACACAGGGCAGGCAGGGGACACATGTCCCCTTGAGACATTACAGGGCCGAAGGAAACACTCCCTTGCTGTGGATTTGAGGGACCAGGGCAGGACAGGGAGGGGGCACAGGGTCAAGGGGCATGGAGCCCACCTCCTCCTCCTCCCTGTAGGGGCACTTCAGCCCTGCAGAGGACACGGCCCAGCTGGAAACCAACATTTTATTGAACTCTCCACCTCCGGGAATCCAGACCAGCAGATCCCGCGTGCCTCGGGCATGGCTGGCACGGGGTGTGTCCGGCACACCCCCACCCCCCTCAACCAGCCCCCGTGAGACGGAGGCTCCTTCCGGGCCGCCCCCGGAGGGCCAGGGTCAGGGAAGAGTGGCCCAGCCAGCCAAGGACAGGACGGGCGGTCACCCAGTAACGGCCCCAAAGTATAAAGAATTCATCCCGTAGAAAAACAGCGCAAACTCCGTATGAAATCTCAGCAGCGTCCCAGCACTACCCTGAGCTTAAATATAAAAAGGGCCTTCAGAAAACACTACCGTTAAAAAGGATAGAGCTGGCCAGGCAGCAGCCACCCGGGGATGGCAGGGGGACAGGGACCAGCCCCGCCCGCCCGGCCGGCCTCACTGCAGCAGCAGGCGCAGGGTCCCCAACAGCAGCAGCAGCAGCAGGAGCACAGGCAGCAGCCGCCTGCAGGCCCAGCGGGGGGACACCTAGGGGGACAGGAGGGACAGTGAGGGGCGGATGGGTGGGAGGACAGGGAGGTGGCACATTGCGGGGCGAGGGGTCAGTCAAGGCCTTGGGCTCTTACCCAGGCGTGGGTGGCCAGGCGTCCCCAGGCCCACACGTCCCCAAGGCTGGCGAGACCGAGGGTCAGCCTTCCGAGCACGCCACCCAGCCCCGTCTGGCTGTAAGTGATGGCCAGGCTGTAACACAATCAAAGGGGTGCACCACTGAGTGGGATACCTGCACCGTGGGGGGCACAGGGCCTGTCCCCAGCCCAGCCGCTGTCCCCTCCAACTTCCTGCTTCCACCCCACCTGCCCAACCAGCCCCATGGTGCTGGGCCAGCTTGAGCCGGCCCGTGGGACACAGCTGCTACTCTACCCCCAAGGGACCGCGCTGTGTCCGAGGCTGGGAGGGGAGGCAGAGCGTTGGGGTGCCTCCTCCTGGGCCTCCCACCCACCCCGGGCCCCCGGCTTACCTGTGCACCACCCTCCCTGGCAGCTGGGCCAGGCGGGGGCTCCGAAGGCACAGGTCCATCTCGTCGCCGATGCAGGCCAGCCGCAGGGCTACCAGGCTGCTGTAGGGAGGGGCAGGATGACTGCTGTGGTGGGTGAGAAGTCCGGGTGCACAGCTGGGCTCTGAGGGGTGCTAGAGGGTGCCTGAGAGCCAGACCGAGCCCTGTCCCAGCCCCTGGGCCCTCATAGCCCCTCAGTGGGGGGGAGGGGGGAGGCACCCTTTCTGGGGGCGCTGCATGAACCCACCTGGGCACCCACAGGTCACTAAACCCCGGGAAAGCTTGGGCACTCTGGGTTTCCCAGGAGCTCCCCTCTCCCCGGCAGACTCAGTGGGGTGGGTGGACAGGCAGGGTTGAGGCTGGCTCCCCACAGGGGTCACAGCTGACCCCCTCTTGTGACACCGGTTCCTACCAGGTTCCCAATCCTGAAACCACCCGTCATCACCCACCTTGGAGTAGAGGTGGGGTCACAGGTACATGCTGGCCCCCACTTCTGACCCAGCGGAGAGGGGGTGGGCACACGCACCCACTGCACACATGCCGGAACAGGCAGCCCAAACAACCCCGTCTCCCCGTCTACCCTGCTGGCTTGGGAACCGCCCACATTCCCTGCAGGTGACGTGGCCGGGAAGTCCCGGGCTCCTGGGGCTAGCGCACAGGTGCCACCCAGCCGGCCTTCGTCCCTGAATGGGCTCCTCGTCCTGTGGCCGTGGGGTCTGTGGCTGTGGGGCCAGGAGGGGCCTGGCTCTGAGTGAGGCCTTGTGTCAGCTGGCAGAGACAGAAGGGCACTGTCTGGCTCCTAAGGCCAGGCGGGAGTCCTCCCATAGCCGGTGTCCAGGGCCCTAGTAGCCACCACTAGAGTATGAGGGGCCGGGGTACAGAGCGAGGCTGCCCACTCAGGGACTGTCCCCTCCCAGGCCACCCCCTGCTGCAGCAGCACCCCCCAGGCCAGCATGCTGAGACCTACCTGTCTTCCATGCATTCCACAAGGTTAGTGTCCCCAGGGGGACTGAGGTCCCCTGGCCACAGCGGCTGCGTCACACCCAGAGCCCCTTCAGCCAGCAGAGGCCCAAGGGGCAGCTCATACAGCAGGGTCTCCATCAGCGGGTCCCTGGCAACGGGTCTTGCTTCCGACATATGTCTGGAGGACAGAGACAGGGCCTCAGTGTCACCTAACCCCAGGGGACAGCTGCAACTCGGGACACTTCTCCGCAAGTGCTGTACCGCTCAGCCACACCCCGCTGTCCCTGGGCCTGAGGTACCCTGTTCACAGGCCTCTCGGTCACGTGAAACACTGATTAAATAAATGTTACAGGCTGGACGTGGTGGCACATGCCCATACTGCCAGCAGCATTCTGGAGGCTGAGGCAGGAAGATTGTTTTAGGTTCAAGGCCAGCCCGGACTACACAGTGCAAGACCAGCCTGGACTATGTATTGAGACCCTGACTCAAAAAAAAAAAAAAATAGCAAAGCATGGTGGCACAGGCCTGTGATTCCAGAGGCTAGGGAGGCTGGGGCAGGAGGGTCACAGGTTCCAAGTGCTACATGGGCAGCTAAGTGCGACCCTGCCTCAAGAGGAGCCCAGTGGGCCGGGGACTTAGCTCAGTGGCATAAGCGCCTGCTGGCAAGCTCAAGATCGTGAGTTTGATCCCTGGTATCAAAAGCGGGGTGGGGGGGGAGACTCAGCACTGTTAACTAAGTGAGTAGGAACTTTCTTGTGGGTTTTTTTGGTGGTACTGGGGATTTAACCCAGGGCCTTCACATCAAGCTACATTCCCAGCACCACCACCACCACCATCTTCCTATGCAGATCAGGGCGGCCTTGAACTTACTTTGTAGCCCAGCTGGCTTTGAACTCTCAGCAATCCTCCTGCCTCAGCCTCCCACATACTGGAATCACAGGCGTGAGCCACCACATCCAGCAGCCCAGCTCTTTTTTTGTTTTATTTTGCAAAAAGATCTCACTGAAGTCCCTAAATTATCCAAGCTGGGCTTGAACTTGTAACCTGCCTGCCTCAGCCCCGACGGAGGTGTGCACCACGCCCAGCTTTTCTTACAGGAGCATGGATTCAGCCCTGCGTGTGGTTAGGGCTGGTATCAGAGCTTTCTGGTGGCAGGGCTCCCTCCCCGACACCGTCCTCCCCTTCCATCGGCCTGAACCGCCCTCCAGGCTGCGAGTCTCAGGGGCAGTCACCAAGCCTCTCTGTTCTCATTCTCTCTCTCTCTCTGTGTCTCTCTGATGCATCAGGCCCTCAGAGTTTTCCTTTTTGGGAAACAGCAGCCACACCAGAAAGCCCAGGTGTCTGCTGTCAGCAGGGGGACAGAGGCCACCACAGAAGATGACAGCTAGGTTTCCATGCCTGCTATTTCTGAAGAGCAAGAAAAGCTGCTAAGCCATGTGGGAGCAGCAGTCCACACTCCAGCACCACCCATGTTGTTCCGCTGAGCGAATCACAACTCTCCTGTCCCACATTTCCCAACAACCCCTGCAGCTCTCTGCTGGCCATGTCACCCCACCTGGAGAGCACCATGAACGCAGGAGTGAGGGCTGGAGCTGCAGCAGCCAACTAAGGGTGGAGAAGTAGAAAAAGCCTGGGCTGGATGGCACCGCTCAGCAGGAAATCACCAAATTGTCCCGGCTGCACTTAAAACCTGGGATCATCCTGCCTCAGCCTCTGAGAGTTCTGAGACCACGCTGTGCATGACCACATGCAGCTCAATCCAGGAAGCTCTTACAGTTACATCTGGGTCTTTTGTGGATTTTTCCTGTCCACCTGCATCAGAGAGCTGAGCGCTCTCTCCCCACAACACCCTTTGATTCTTTCGTTGTTTCTGATCACAGAGTCCCTGGGGCTCGAAGCCCACCACTGAGCCAAGAAGGGACAAAGGTTGACGCGCCCCCACCCCAGACCAGAGTGGCCTCTGTCCACCCCTGAAGTGGCCGCAGAAGCAGAGCCCAGGAAAAGCGAGCCAGGCTGCCATACTCCAGGTGACCTGGGGCTGACCCCGAGCAGGTGATTCATGACTGCACCCCAGCTCACAGCCAGGCGATGACGACATTGTCGCCACCAGGCCAGGCCCAGGGTGTGGCGCGGCCTAGGCTTCGAGAGAGAAACCTTAGAAGGACAGCATCACTCTTCCCCCTCTAGAACTGGAGAGGAAACAAAGGTCCAGGGCTCCCGTCACAGCAGAGACCGCTGCTTCAGCCTCCCAGCAGGAAGCTGAGAAGGAGGACAGCTGTTCGGGACAGGCCCATCAGGGGCGGGCAGAAAGTCAGACATAGACACAGCCGCGGCCAACACCGAGGGCCAGGCTGGGCCCAGGTGGCCACACCTGTCGGGCAATAGCACCCCTTGGGCGCAGCCGTGGAGAGGTGGCACCTGGGACGCTCCGCAGGCAGCACTGGCAGACACAGAGGCCCCGGCGACACCCACACACCTGGCGGGGGACCAAGTGCAAGCCCCCTCCTTTTCTTTTTTTGCGGGGATGAGCGCAGGGCCCGGTGCGAGCTCGGCGAGCGCTCACCGCAGAGCCCCAGCCACCACAGAGGGAAACGAGGTGGAGCTTCGGTGTGGACATACACCCAGCCACCCTC
This sequence comes from Hydrochoerus hydrochaeris, assembly GCA_004027455.1. Taxonomy (NCBI): domain Eukaryota; kingdom Metazoa; phylum Chordata; class Mammalia; order Rodentia; family Hydrochaeridae; genus Hydrochoerus; species Hydrochoerus hydrochaeris. The sequence continues at coordinate 37,981 of PVLA01008059.1, read as the reverse complement.
GGGACAGCTCAGCCACTGAGGAGCCAGACGCAGCCCTCACCCGGCTTTCAGAGGCTGATGCTTCATACCCTCTCCACACGCAACTCGGCCTCCGGGAGCCACTGACACCACCACGGCCCCTTCAGCTAAGGGCTGCAGGAGCCACTGGCCGCCCTTCTCTTCCGCGCGGCCAGCGTGAGCAGCGTGAGGCGAGAGCCACAGAGGAGGTGCTGGCAGAGGCTGGGGAAGCAGAGGAGGAAGAGGGGGTGTGAAGGAAGAGGGTGAAGACCGGGGCAGCCCTGCTCCTGGAGCCGGAGCTCAGGGCCAGCCTGGCTGCAGCTGAGCAGGACCCTGGCTGCAGATAGGATGAATCTTAGATCACAGTCAGGGCTGGGGTGCGGCTCAGCGACACAAGGAGCGGGGCCGGGCCCCAACCCCAGCGCTACAGAAACCCGGCCGGGCCCGGCGCCCCTCCTCCTGCCCCCCCGCGGCCCGCCTCACCCCTGGGTTTGCTCTATAAAATCCCTAGAAAACAGTCTCTGGCAGCCCGCTCGGGACCCCGTGTCTCCCTCTCAGACGGAGGCTTGCTTTCTCTCGATACACATATTCCGCTGTTTAAAAATATATCACGAAGGAAAACAAGAGCGAAGCACGGCGCCTACGTGCAGGAGGAGGGAGTTTCGCGGCTGCCAGACCCCAGATCAACAGCAGGGCGCAGCCGGCTCCCGGCAGGGGTTCATTCATCTAGCCACGGCGCATCAGTCCCCGGCAGAAAACCCAAGACGCCGTTACAGGGCCTCGGTACCTAGAGCGGAGCCCCACAGGCTCCCCGCCGCCCGCCGAGGGGCGCTGCGCCCCGCACACCAGCCGCAGCGGGCCGCCAGTGCGCGTGTGCGCATGCGCTGCGCGGCCCCGGGCCAGAACCGGCCAGTCCGCCGCCGGGCGGGGCCGGCGCCTATGCAAAGGGCCGCTTCCCTGGGACAGCAACCGCGCAGGTGCGCCCGGCCGGCCCCTCGGCTCTGGGCCTGTGTCCCCAGGGCTGCCCACCTTCCTCCGACCCCACGCCCAGCCCCCTGGCCCTGTCTCAAGGTCCCGGTGGGACTTCTACCCTGTTGCTGGACACAGGGCCACAGGTAGGCGGCCGTCAGGGTCTTCAGAGGACCTGGTTGCACCCGGCGTCAGTCACCCTCCTGCCGCTCTTCAGGACCCTTTCGGACCCCACCGATCCCCGCCTGGGACAGACACCAGTCTCACGCCCTCCCCCACGCCCCTACCCTTCCCATCTGTCCCCAGGCCTTAGTTTCCCTACCTGTGAAGTAGAGATAACCATTCCAAACTGATTGAAAGCCCCATCTGGGCCAAAACCGGCACTAAATGCCCCTCATAGAACTGGGCTGCAGGCTGGGCAGAGTGGCACACACCTGTAACCCCAGCACTCAGGAGGCTGAGGCAGGAGGATCCATACAAGTTCAAGGCCAGCCTGGGCTACATAGTGAGTCCCTGCAGTATGCAGCAAGACCCTGTCTCAAGCAAAACAGAAACAACGGGCCACTGCTCTGCGCACCATCCCGGCTATGCAAGGATTCAGCTGAAGGTCCAGGGAAGCCTGCGCCCCCACCATGACAGTAACTGCAGGTACCAGGACCCAGAGGCCACTCCGCCCAGCCTTCCCTCCTGACCCAGGTGCAGGACCACAGTTCAGACCCCAGGAGGGCTCCCAGCCACTCCACCGGTCAGGCAGGGGCCAGTCCTGGTCACCTGCCATCTGCTCCCCTCCGCCTGGTGGCAACCCCAGCATGGGCCCTGTCATTGGTTGTGACTCCCCATGGTGGCCAGGCCACTCAACCTTGGGCCCTTCTGGACTCACACTCAAGAGATGCAGCCAGGGCTGGTGGAGCACACCTGGAATCCCAGACTTCTGGGAGGCTAAGGCGGGAGGACCCCAAATTGGAGCCCAGCACGGGCAATTTAGAGAGAATAAAATAAAAACAAAGGGTGGAGGGTGCAGCTTAGCAGGCAGGTGCTGGGAGCACCCCAGGACTGCAGAAACCACAGGTAAAACAGACTGAAAGGCGTGCGGCCTACACTCACCCAGCCCTGTCGCACCCCGAGCCTCTGCACCCTCAGCAGGCAGCCGCAGTCCTCCTGGTCCCCGGTCAGTCACCTTCCAGCCCCTGAGAGTCTCAGGGAGGCCTCCTGGGAAAGTTGCTTAACCTCTCTGTGCCTTAGGGGACAGTTCTGTTATTATGAACTTCTGGCTCACAGCACAGGGCCTGGGCAGAGCGCAGATACGTGTTTGTTGAATGAATAAAAGAAGGTGAAGTACTGTATTCCCAGAGGACACAGTGTGAGCTCATGGCAGCTACAGATCCAGGAAACTGGACTGGTTTTTAGCATCTGGGTTTGTTGTTCCCCAGCAGATTTGCAAATCAGTACTTGAAAAGCCATCCCCGGGGCGAGCTGACACACCTAGCCATGTCCCCACCCAGGCGGCGCCCACGCGAACCCTCCTACGCGCTCATGGAGGTGGAAAACCCCTCGCAGTCAGGAGTCCCGTTTTACACCCAGAAAGGTCAGGATGCAAATCCAGCGTGGGCAGGAGCGCACCCCACCCACGGCCCACAGGGCGCCAGGGCCAAGGGTGGAGGGAGGCAGGCTCAGCCCAGGCACTGGGGTGACCACTTGGCCCCTGGGCCATCCCAGAAGTGGATGTGACCTCTGCCCCCAGAAACAAGGCAGATCTGCCTAGCGTGGTCTCCAGCAGGTGTGTCAGGGGCTCAGGCTCCTGGCCGGGACCCTCCCGTCTCATCCCACCCAGTCCCGCCCACTGAGAGCCGGATGGGCCACAGAGGTTGGCTAGGAGACCCCAGTCCCCGTGTGCTCCATCACGGTCCCCTCCCCACCTCCATCACCAGCCAGACCTGGGCCTACGTGCAGGAGGAAGGAGTTTGACCCAGCGGGCAAAGCTCCAGCCTTGCAGCTGGACAGACAGACAGACCCAGGCCGTCAGCAGGGTTGGCAGCACCCTGCTGCCATTTTTCTGCCACCCAGGAGGGTCAATAGGCTGGCAAGGGAATGGGGCACCTGGAGCAGCCCACAGGGACAGGTGACTTACCAATAGCTACCTAAGTCACACACACCTCCCTTTGCTTCCTAGGAACGCACCCCACATGCACGTGGCCAGCTTCTCAAAAGAGGGTCAGCCATCTGCCAGGCCAGGTGGGCACCCCGTAATCCCCGCGCTTGGGAGGCTGAGGCAGGAGGATTGGCTTGAGTTTGAGCCTTAACTACATAGCGAGACATGTCTCAAAAGCTAACAAAAGAAAGACAATCTAGGTGGCAAATAGCGTTAGGACCTCAGGGGCAAAGCCAGGCGAGCAATCACGGTGTGAGACACGCTCCCACCGGGCCAAACAGGGAGGGTACAGACACCTTTCCACATGCACAGGCCTGCACCAGGCTTTCGGGGCCACAGGGGGCAGCGGCCTTGGGAAGGGGGGGGTCACGCTTCTCTGGTCTTGACATTTGACTGACGCCCACAAGGCACTGAGTCAAAAATAAAGCCAAAATACTCTCAATGGCTTGAATTTGGGCAAACAGAAATGTTTGTCTTAAAAAGTTTATTTTAGGAAACTCCGAGCACAGCACGGCGCTCCTGGCCTTTCTGCACCCCCACCCTCACCCCCTGCCCTTTTGCCCACCCCACCCACACCCCCTGGCCCTGGGAAATCCTGGCTCCAATGCCAGGTGTCCTGGATCCCGCTGGGGTAGGCGGAGCGCACTTCCCACTGGTGACACTGAAATAACTGAGGGAAGGAAGGAAGGAAGGGAGGGAGGAGAGGGGGAGAGAGAGGACTCCAGAGAGAAGGTAGGAATTCACCTGTGCCTGTGGGGGCCCTGTTCCGTCCTTGGGGCACCGCTGCTTGGCCCTGCCACCCAGCAACCGCGTGCCCTGCGCCTTCACACCTGGTACAGACCCAGGTTGGGCAGCTGGAGCCCAGGTGCGGGCCAGGTGCCCTCACTGGGGTGCAGGAGTTGGGCGGACAGTGCAGCCTCCTGCCCTGTGGAGGGAGGCCGTGGCTGAGGGGAGGCCTTTCCAGATTAGCCCTGGCAGGCCGGGTGCATCTGCCCCCTCTACATAACAGGAGACTGAGGCTTTGACCCAAGAGTGCTGCATATCTGTAAATCCAGCTACTAGGAGGCTGAGGCAGGAGGATCACGGGTCGGAGTCAAGCTCAGCCAAGTTAGCGAGACACCAAGGGCTGGCGTGTATTGAAAGGAAAAAAACACGAGCGAGAACCAGGAGTTGCTTGTCTGAGGTCACATTTGCACAGGTGCTGGGGAAGGTCGCCCTACCCCTGCCACTTCTCAGTTCCCCTGGGCTCCTCTGCAGCCCCAGCCGGTGTGCAAGCCCCCCGGGCTTCCCCACTGTAGCCCCAAATGCCCACCGCAGCCCCGGCACATACAGACCCCTCTCGAGAGGGGACCACTGGCGGCCAGCGGCGGTGGCTTCAGTGCTGCTGGCTGCCTGGCTCCCGAGGTGCCTGCCTGCACCCACAATCCCTGACACGGGAGCCCAGAGCCTCCCGTGGCTCGGGAAGCCACCTGACCCCTCCGTGCCCGTGTCCTCCTGGGGCTGAGGCGGCCATCAGCACTCCAGACAGTGGGGTGGCACTGAGCAGGAGGGTGGCTGACAGCCACCCCTCAGTGACCCTGTGAACGGAAGCCATCCCGTTCCATGGTCTTGGACATGTCAACGGAAACACACGGGATAGATCCAGGAGGGGACCAAGAGCGGTCACCTCCGAAGAGGGACGGGAATGGCGGGTGGCTGGAGAGGGAGAGGGAAACCATCGTTAGCTTTTACAAGAGCTGGACGTGGTGGCGCACACCTGTAATCCCAGCACTCGGGAGGCTGAGGCAGGAGGATTGTTGCGAGTTCGAGACCAGCCTGGGCTACACAGTGAGCTCAAGGCCAGCCTGAACTGCACAGAGAGACCCTGTCTCAGAAAGACAAAAAATGAGACAAAAACAAAAAGTCTGATGCAATGACTTCAGTAAGGCAAGTGTCCCCCTCACCAGCCGTCAGCACATGTGACCCAGAAACCTGTGCCATGGGGTCTCGGTCCCTTCACAGGGATGCTGTGACCTCCACTCGGGCCGGGGAGGGAAGGATGAGGGACGGGACCCCCAAACCTGAAGCCCTCTAGATCCTGAAAGCACACACTGTGGGCACCCGGAGAAGCAGCTCACAGACCCGCTGACACCCACACAGGAACCTGAGGAGCCCACAGAGGTGCAGATGGGCCGGTGGTGAGAATACCCACTCAGTGACAAGCAGGTGTCTGTTCCCTGTTTGCCAGGCACACGAAGTGGGAGGTCCCGGGAAGCTGAGCTGCACCCCCAGTCCTTCCACACTTCTCATTTGGAGGCTGGGTTTTATTAAACCACCAAGTTACTGTACTTGAACTTGGGATCCTCCCGCCTCAGCCTCCTAGAAAGCTGGGCTTATAAGCATGAGCCACCAGCCTATCACCTCTTTTTAAAATCAAAATCTTTTTTTCCTAGTGCTAAAATTACATTTACTTTAAATCATAATTTTTTGGTGCTGATATTACATTTATTTTTAATTCAGAATCTTTTTAAGAATTATGTTTTCACTTAATATTGGGAACTAAACTTGGTCTTTGCCCTGAGCTATACTATCCCCAGCCCTTATTTTCTACTTTAAGACAAAACCTCACTAAGTTGCTACACTGCCCAGGCTGGCCTTGACCCTGCTCCAGCCTCCTCCTCAGCCTCCCAGAGGGCTGGCATTCCAGGTTTGCACGACTGTGGGTTCAGCTTCGGCTGCTCTTAGCAAAGAAACTCCTAGGTCGACATTTGCAAAACACAGCGCGGGGAGGATTTTCCGGCCTCCTTTCCCAAGCGCTCGGCTACTAAACTACTCCACCTGGGGACGGGGCTGGGGCCCAGTGGTCAGTGCCTGCTGAGGCTCTGGGTCCCACCCTCAGCACCTGGAGTGAGGTGAGGGGACAAAAACACTGCCCTGCGAGGCGGTGTGATGGGTTAGGAACTCTAAGGCGGCTCTCTGTGCCTCTCGCTCCCACCCCGGCCTGCAGGGCTTGCTGGGCACGGGCTGGGCGGGGAAGAGGACTGGGGCCAGGTTGTGCCCCAGGCAGCTGCAGGCTCCTCCTGGCTTTCAGTCTGGGGACACACCGGCTCCCTCCGAGACCCCACAGCAGCCCAGGGAGCTGCCGGCCACAGGTCTCTTCCTCTACCCTCCCGGGGCAGCACCCTGGCTGTCCGGGCCTTGGGTCAACAGACCTAGATTGGCTGCTCATTCTCTTACGGGCTCCGGAAATGTTTACCTGTCTGTCTGCCCCGCCGGCCAGGAGCCGGGGCCACCTGCAGGGTAAGGACTGTGCCATGGGTGACCGCCAGGGGACCAGACAGGATGCTAGAGGTCAAACAGGCTCCCCCAGTTCCTGCCTGGGGACCTGGAACTTACACACATTTGTGCTGGGTCTCAGGGTCACCTTCTGCTAAAGGGCAGGGGGACAGCCGCAGGCAAGGGTGACCCCTTTAAGGGGACAGAGTGGCTGCAGCGTGGAACGCAGCCAGCTCGGCCACAGCTCAGAGGACAGGTGCACACCTGCTGGCCCCGGGGTCGCAGTCTCCACAGGGCAGCACTGTGTGTCTCTGCGCTGAGAGGCCTTGGGGCAGAGCCTCGTGGCTCCTGGCTCTGGACACCAACCATCAATGTCATCCTTGATGGCCAAAGCAGTGACCCAGGTCCCTGCTCCTCAGTGTCCTCACCCCAACACCAGACACACACACGCCCGGCCACGCAGCCGGTGCCAGGTCTCCCCCCACTGCCAGAAAAACAGGTTTGCTCTGCAGTGCCCGCTGGGTGTTTTGTATTGTCACATCCTAATATTGACAGTAGGCAAATCAGCTGCCCTGTGTGCCCCAGCCAGCTCGCAGGGCCCTCCCCCACCTGCCTCGGGCCGCGGCGGCCCTCACAAGCTGTATCCCTCAGGGACCCAGTGACAGGCCAGCATCGGGAAGCCGGGGGGAGGAAGCCGCACACACGTCCAGCCCAGACCCTCGGCTGGCTTCCTGGTGGCCGCCAACAACAAAAGCAGAGCTGTCGCAGAGGACTTCCTCCACGCTGCTCGGAATTGTTCTGGGCAGAGAGAAAAACAGTCTGGCTCTCTCGGATTCCACCGGGCCCGCCGGGGGCAAGAGGCCATTCACTGTCTAGAAATTTCAGCTTCACTGGACAGGTCGCTTGCCAGGAGGCCACCAGCAGCAGGGTCACCACAGCCTTCAGTGCCTCACCACGATGCAAGGGGGACCCACAGCGCAGGCGGGGACGGCCAGGAGGGGTTCCAGCTTCTGTGATGTCACCCTCCCTGTGTCCAAGCCCACACCGACAGGCACCGGGCTCCAGCCTCCCACCCGCGCCCCGCCAGGCAGCTAAGCTGTCACCCCATGTTCCTTGATGTCATCTGCTGTTTCCTCAGGGAGCTGGGAGGTCAGGCCTCAGTGCCTGAAGGCCACAGCAAGAGGCAGTCAGGGCACTCAGGGAGGACTTCTCAGAGGAGGCGGCAGCCAGGCAGGGGCCGCAGCCAGGCAGGGGCCACGAGGGTGGTAACTCAGACACCCAGAGTTGGGGTAAGTGTGTCCATTGGTTTTAAGCCTCCTATTATCCCTTGAGAAACTTCACAGGACCCCTGGTGCTTACAGAATTGTCCCTGCTGAGGTCATCGTTAGAAAAAAAGATCAGCTATGCAGCTGCGGCCAGGGGCAGAGCTCCCCTAGCATGCGGAGGCCTGGGGTTCAAACCCCACCACAACCAAAAAAAAAAATCAATCAACAGACATCTTAGGGGATCAATCCAGCCTGCTGTGGGGGCGCACTGCTGTAACCCCTGCACTTTAGGAGGCTGAGGCAGGAGGATTGCAAGTTTGAGACCAGTGTGGCCAACTCGATCACTTGACAAGGTCGCATCTCAAAAAATAAAAGTGGGGGCTGGGGATTTAGCTCAGCAGCATAAGTGCCTGCCCTGCAAGCACATGGTCGTGAGTTCGATCCCTGGTTCCGATAAAAACTTTAAAAATAAATAATAAATAAATAAATAAATAAATAAAAGAGGCCAGGGACGGAGGGCCGGGTTCAATCCCCAGCACTGCAAAAAAGAAAAGGACTGATCCAATGAGTTTCTCACTAAGAGAAAGGGGCATTCTGAGTTTTCAACCCTGGGCTTTGTCCTCACCCCCTGGAAGCCAGCAGCCTCCCTGGCGCACAAGACACATTGTCACAAAGCAAAAATAAAAACCATTCGCTAATCTAATGTTGCCAAGATGTCGGTGCTGGGGTTTCACAGGACTCGTGTCCCCCTGCCTCAGCTTCAGGTGTTTGAATTTGTCCCCGCTGTGAAACTCAGGAGGCAGCACTTAGCCACTGGGGGTGCTCAGAGCCAGGGGCCCCAGAAGGTGCCTGGGATTAGAAAAGGTCATGGGGCAGAGCCCAGGGCTTGGATCCTCATGGCCACTTGGGAGGGACAGTGACCAAAGGGGACACGCACCCTGGCCAGCTCCTGCCTCCTGTCCTGTGAGGCTCTTGCCTCCCTGACTGCCTGCAGGACCGGGCCAGTGGATGGGATCCTCAGCCCTGCTGCACCGCACCCAGGCCGGAAAGAACCTCTGTCTTTATCTCTCTGACGGGACCTGACACAGTGTCCTTAGTAACAGAACAGTCACAGGGTCCAGCGGGAAATCCCCAAATCCCAGGCTGAGACTCACAGGCATGGTGGGGGGGGGCAGGCACAGGAGGGAGCTCAGGATATGCACAGCTACTCCCCAACTCGGGGGCCTGCCCTCCACCGGGGTCCCACTGCTGTGTCTCATGACCCACCCTGTAGCTGACATTTGCAAACAGCAACAGTGACACCAGGACCATGGCTCCTAAGCCCCCCAAGGCAGGCCCAGATTAACATCTTCAGGGTGGTTTTGAGACAGGGTCTCACTGTGCAGCCAGGCTAGTGTTTGACTTGCAATCCTCCTGCCTCAGCCTCCAAGTGCTGCGATTATAGGTGTGCACTGAAGCGTGCCCAAGTTAAGTACAGTAAAGAAAGCGCTAACAGCTGGAAAGCTGCCCGCGTGTAGCATGGCTTTCTTCACACCCACCAGGAGCCTTGGCCGGAGCCTGCGAACCAACCGGCTCAGAGGCGGCGAAGCCGGCCCAAGCCACCGCGGCTGGAGCGTGGCCTGGAGCAAAGGTCTGGTCTGGCCTCCAATAAAGGGCTCTGGGCTTTGCATCTGACAACCGGAGCATCCACGCCTTGCAGGGACCTGAGCCTCAGTTTCTCCCCAGGGGCTGAGCGCTCTGGGTCCTGGAGCGGGCACCGGCCCCTTCCCATCTGGCAGTGTGGGCCTGGGAGGCCGAGCCGGCCCTGCGGGGGCTGCATCGCGCGGTCCACCTCGAAACAATGTCACGGCTGCAGGGGACAACAACAGCCTCCGCGTGGGGGCTCAACCCGCGCCAATGGAGCCGCGATGAGTGGTTTACCAAGGGTCACAGCCAGGGGTCAGAGCCATGGGCGGAGCTAGCCGTCCTGGATTCCCGAGGGGGCGCCCCCGCAGTCACCCCTACACTCAGCGCCCGCGCTGCCCCACCCGCGCCCCGGCCCCCGCGCAGGGTCACGGCGCGAACCCCGAGCCGGCCTCTCCTTTCCCGGGTCCCCCGCCAAGGCCTCTCCCGCCCCCCCAGGTGTGTGGCCCCACCCGGGCGGGGACAGGTGCCGGCGCCATCTTCCCTCAGGGGACACCGGGCTGTGCCGGTGCCAGCTCAGCCCCCAGGTCGAGCCCGGCGCCCGAGACCCGCGCGAGGGTGGTGCCGGGGCGGCCCCGGACTCGGACACTGAGGCGTGGATGGCACGATCGTGGGGTGAGGACCTCACAGTCCAGGCGGAGCCAGGGCGTCACCCCAGAGTGACCCCCGAGTCTCTGCGGGGGGTTGGGGAGGGATCCCCTCCCCGCGCCAGGCCCCGACGGGCGGATGGGAGCCGGGGCGCAGGGTGGGGGCGCGGACTCACCTCACGGCGGGCGGCGGGGCCGAGAGTGCGATGGGGCCGGGACGCGCGCGGTCGCGGGGGGCGGGGCGGCCGCGCGGACCCGATGGGGCCCCGCCCGCGCGCCCCGCCCCGCCCCACCGCCCCGGGCGCCGGGCATCCGAGACCCGCGCGGGCAGTGGCCGCCAGAGCCTCCGCCTCGCCCCTCGGTTTCCCGCCGGCCGCTGGACGAGCCGGGCGCTGCTGTGCGCCCCGCGGGGCGCGTTCGTGGGTGGACCCGGCGCCCCATCCCGAGAACAAGCCTGGCTCTCCCGACCAGGCGACCGCGCCCCATCCTCGGGGTGCTCCCAGGGGCCCGCTGCTTGCTGCTGCCCGTTTTACCCACGCGGAAGCCCGAGGCCGGGGAGGGACCACGCGGCTTGCCCAGAGCGGAGGCGCCCAGGCCGGGGGCAGCGCTGGGAGCGTTGGCCTGGCGGGCCCGGCCCTGGGTCCATCCCAGCACGGAAGAGAAAGAAATGTGCGCTCTCACCCAGGACCTAGGTCTTTTGCAAATGGGGACGGGACATGAAATTAAGCTGTGCTCTACAGCTCAGTGACACAAGTGCCCGCCTGGCAAGCACAAGGTCCCGAGGTCAATTTCTGGTACCAAAAAAAAAAAAAAAAACCGGTGCCTACGCCCAGGTCCCCACCACGGTGGCTCCTGTGACTGGGTACTGCGCACATGTGCCAACAGAAGTGGGGAAATGCGTGCTTTTCAGAGCTACAGATCTGCAGGTTGGGAGTCTCGGACCCGTCACAAAGGTAAAGCCAGGCTTTCCGCCCTCGCTTCTCAGAGGCGGCAGCGGCCGGGCCGCCCTGCAGCCGGGCTCCCGGCACCCCACTGGCCGCAGCGCGCGCCACGCCCTCTCCACTGCAGGGCGGTGGCAGCCCCGCCCCCGGCGCTGGGCCCGGGGTTGGGGGTGCTGGGGTGGAGGGCGCCTACCCACGTGGAGACCCCTAGAAGGCCCCGGAGGAGAAGAAATCCCGAGTCCCAGGCAGGCAGGGTGGGAGGCCAAGACCTCAGGTACCCAAAGCTGGAGCCTGGGGTGCGCTGTGGATGGAGGGGGCCTGGCCGGGCCGGCCCGGAGTAACAAAGTAACAGTCGGGAGCACAACAACAGAGCTTGTTTACGCCAGTCCGGCTCCTGCGGGGCGCGGGGCTCAGCGGGCAGGGTCCTCTCCCCAGCCGGGCCAGCGCGGGCCATTGCGGCCCAGGGGGCGCCTCTACCCTCTCTGGGTCTCATCTGCGAAAAGGCCCCGCCCGCAGCAGAGGCCAAGCACCTGGTGCCTGGTCCCCACCCTCTGGGCTCTTCCATCTCACAGTCCCTTTCCAGCGCCTCCAAATTCCACTCCTCAGAGCCCCGAGCCTGGCTCTCCCAGACGCCTGCTAGTAGCCTCGGGGTGTCCCCAACCAGGGGTGGGGAGCCCCGAAACCGGGGTTCCCCCCCCCCCCCCGCCAACATCTGAGACTCAGAGAGAAGGTGACCCTGGGCTCAGGGTCTGGAAAGACCTGCTGAGGGTGAGGAGGGTCGCTCGGGTCTGGGGCAGTGGCACAGGGCCGGGCACATAGTAGGTGTGAAGTAAACGCCCGTGGAGCCTCTGCAGGAGGAGGCCAGGCATCGGGGACAGAGAGGGACCCAGGCCCGGGGCGAGGGTGGGGTGCAGTATTCACCCAGAGGGGACCCGAGGAGAGGTGCCAGTCATACGGGGGAGGAGCCAGGGCCTGGGCACAGGCTCTGTGGCGGGGGACCCTGCGAGGCCAGGGTGTAGGGCCAGCCTGGGAAAATACCTCGTCTCCAAGGATGGAAGGAGGGAGAGAGATAGCGGAAAGGGAGGGCGAGAAAAAGAGGAAGAGGAAAGGACAGATGTGGAGGAGAGGTAAAAACCCATTTGAACAAGGGCTTGGCTTCAGCTGGCACGACAGTGGTGTCATGGCAGCCCTGGGGACAGCCGCCACCGCCCTCCGAGCTCCCAGGCTCAGGGCTTTCCCCTCTGCTAGCTCCTCTGTCCCTGTAACAGGAGCCCCAAGGGGCAGGCCGGCAGCACCACTGGCGCATCATAAGGGGCCAGGCCCAGGCGGGATGGGACGGGTGACTCCATTTTACAGGTGAGGAAACTGAGGCTCGGAAAAGAGAGACTGCTCACCAGAGGCCATTCAGCCCTGGGTCCCTCCTTCCCCAGCAGAGCCCTTTGCACCTGCCAGAGCTGCCCCCAAACCAGCTGGACCTCGGTGACGGTCTGTCTGTCTTTCCGCCTCTTTTGCTCCCTCCCACTCCTCTGGTCGTGTTGCCTCTGGTAACCAGACCCAGCGCCTCCCGTGCGAGGCCAGCCCGCAGCACCACCCAAGTGCACCCTCAGCCCTTTGTGTTTTATTTTGAGACAAGATCTTGTTTCTTGCCATCATAATTACTCTGGAGGCTGAGGCAGGAGGATCACAGGTTCAGGCCCAGACCCCGTGGAAAGGGGCAGGGCAGGCTGGGGATGTGGCTCCCTGATGGCCTCCAGAGGGCAGGGCAGGGCTGTGTGGCCTGTGGCGTCCAGGCTGCGTGACAGCTGATGATGCTTAGTCCTCAGAGTGACCAAAACCGAGTGAAGTGAGGCCAGTGTCCAGGACTCAGTGTCCTGCACAGTGGGAGACAGCAGAGTTCTAGGGCTCCGGTGGCTGGCGTCAGCCACTTCTCTCAGCCTCAGGGAGGCCTTTGGGGACAGGACTCAGTGGTGCTGAGTTGCCCGGGCTGGCCTCGAACCTGGGACTCCTGGGACACCCAGAGGCCTCTGACCCCACCCCCTGTACCTGCCGAGACTGCCAGATCCGAGCCCAGCCCAGTCCACGCCCTCACTGGGCAGCCCCGCCTCCCCCAGCTCTGCCCTCTGGGCTGACCAGACCAGGGCTCTCAGAGCTGCCCCCTGGGGGATGGCGAGGTGTCTCCCCAGCCCTTCCTTAAGTTTCCTGTTGGGGTAGGGTCTCCCTGAGTTGCTACAGCTTGCTCAAACTTGGAATCTTCCTGCCTCAGCCTCTCAGTGCTGGGATCACAGACCAGCCCCAGACCCATTCTTGAGTCACACACACTATAAAAGATGCTGTGGGCTTCCGGGCCAGATGCGAGAGCCCAGCTCCTGCCTGGCCTTCGCGTTCGTGGTGCGCTCCCTGGGTGGACAGCCGGCCGTCACGACCTGAGCACAGCAGGACCCGCGGGGTGGGGGGCCGAGGCCTCCTGCCGGCATCCAGCCTCCCCGGAGCAAGCTGCCGCCCGGAAGCAGGTCCTCATCCGCTCCACAAAGCTCCGCCGACCAGATCTTGAACTAAAAGTCCTCCGCCCACCATCGCTACACCCCTGACCCTAAGAAACTGAGAGGTGACTCATGGGCGTCTGCAGCCATTTCCTCCGCAGTGACACAGAACAGACGCTGCTGGAGCTATGGTGGTGGCACACGCCCGTAATCCCAGCACTCTGGGGGCTGAAGCAGGAGGATCATCACAAGTTCAAGGCCAGTTTGAGCTCCAGAGTGAGACCTTGGCTCAAAAACCGACAAATACCACTACATCAGTCAGGATGGGGCCACGTCCTGATGAACCCCTTGTAAGCCCAAACCACGAGGAAGACCTGCATGCATTGCACACACACCCCCACCCTGTACAAGGCGCAGCCCAGCCTGGACCACACGTAGACACTGGCCCAGCAGGCTGAAGGGTGGGGGTCCGCACTGGGCTCCCCGCCTTGCAGGAAAAGACGCTGCCCGCAGAGCCTGGCCCGGCGCGGCTCAGCTTCGCCTCCACGGCCTCCTTCCCCAGCTGCCTCCCTGTCAGCGCACTCCAGCCTGGCTGGCCTCCCTGCCACCGCTCGAGCACCGAGCACCGCAGAAAGCTTCATTTCCATGACAACCCCGCTGCTAGGGATGCAGACTGCAGCACCTGGGCCTCCAGCTCAGGAGGGTTGGGGGTCACACGGCCCTTGTGGGGTTGGGGGTCACACAACCAAGCCGGAAGAACCCTGCTTCCAGCCCAAACCCTTGAAAGGAAACTCAGCAGGTGGTGCCCAAGAACCTCGGACAGAATCACAACCTGTGAGGCTCGAGACGCCCGCCGCGTGTAGGAAGAAGTCAACAGACGCCATCTCATGCAATAGGCAAGGGGTTTTATTGTCCAAGCATGTGTGGGGCTCACTGGACACGCAGGAACAGAGAGTCACGAGGTGTGCCGGAGCATGGCTTTAAAACTACCGCACAAAGGAAGGCAGGACTTTGGCAAGCGCAGTTACAGAAGCAGAAGGCATTGGTTAGTTTAAATGGCTTTCTACATTCATTGAAGGGGGCGACTATAGGGTGGTCTAGAGTTGGGCAGTGAAGGGTGCTTCCTAATATGGGCAGCAGATGCCCAGGGAAGGTACACTCCATAAATTCCTTAAACACCGGATGGGGTTGTTTCTACCTCGCAACCCAGGTTTTCTAGTCAGCTTTATCCTTGTCTGAATTTAATCTAGGCAGCTTTAACTATAACGGCTCAGTTCCCGGAATATTGGGGGGAGATGAGCAGCATGGAGCAGTGTAGACCATGCACTGTTAATAAGAGAAAATTTCTCTTACAAACCAAGCCTGAGGCCCCAGGGAGCAGCAGCTGCAGTCGGGCCCCTAAATGCATCTGACAGATAATTTGGCAATTTATCCCCTGCTCCCCTGGCATGGTGGTGCACACACCTGTAATCCCAGCACTTGGGAGGCTGAGGCAGGGGGATCTCTGCAAATCCAAGGCCAGCCTGGGCTATTTTGTGAGTTTAGGGTCAGCCTGGATTATACATAGAAAGATACTGTTTGTGTAGGGGCCTTTGCCCTGAGCTACGTCTCCAGCCCTTTCTTCCTTTTTATTTATTTTTGGGACAGTCTCACTAAGTGCAGAGTTGCCAGGCTGGGCTCTGACTTGCAGTCTTCCTGACTCAACCTCCCAGAATGCTGGGATAACAGGTGTGCACCACTGTGTCCTGCTATAACCTTTTTTTATAACATAGACATTATATTATATTGAGTGAAAGGAGCGAGGTACAGAAGGGAACATACTGTAATTCCATTCATATGAAGCACACATCCAGGCAAAACTTGTGCGTGGCGGCAGAGGTGAGACTGTGCCAGATGGGGTTCCAGGGCCAGGAGAGGCATGAGACCACTTTCTGGGGTGACACATATACGGGTCACGGGGATGCACACGGATGTAAACGCTGAGCTGAGTGCTTGGAGTGTGTGGGGTTTTTAGACTGCAAATTAAAACTCAACACCAAAAAGGTAAATCAACCCTGTTACTCAGGAGGCTGAGGCAGGATTGCAAGTTTGAGGCCCACTTGGGTGACTTATGAGATCCTGTCTCAGAGGTTTTTTTAAGAAAAGACCTGAGGGCAAGTAATTCAGCTCAGTGGCGCAAGCGCCTGCCTGGCAAATGTGAGTTTGAGCCCCAGTACAAAAAAAAAAAAAAAAAGCCAAGGAGTCATAGCTTAAAAAAATAAATAACAGTAATGGACAAAAATCAAAAAAGTAAAAAGCACAACCCATCAGGCTAGAAGCAACCAAGAGAGGGTTCTAAGCTCCCGGCTGCAGCCACTGGGGCACGTGGCAGCAGAATCCGCAGTGATGAGAGAAGCCAGCTTTGCTGGTGACAGGAGCAACAGCACAACTGAAAACAGGCCCCGGTGCTGTAGAGCAACGAGGGGTCCCCTCCCCCGACAGCTCACCCCACTGCGCCTCGGCAGTGCCCCAAGCCAAGTGGCCCAAGTGACAGAAATGACTAATCTCCTGTGGCTGTCGGGACAGAGACCCAGCCTCCATTGTGCCACACAATTCCAGGAATCCAGGTCAGGCGATAGAGGCTCCTGGAGTAGGCAATGGCCTTGGGCAGATGGCCGGGGATGTCCCACCTCGGGGCCAGCAGCGCCACTGCTGCCCCCTGCCAGGAGCAGGCCCCGGCGGTGGGGTGGGGTGCGAGCAGCCCCAGTCCTGGGGAATCTCCTCTTGGCCGGAAATAACATTCCCAACAGCAAGCCTATCTGAGAGCCCCCAGGGCTCCCCAAAAGGAGAACAACCCCACAAGCTTGCGTGGCTCCCGTGTGCCTTCAGTGAGGCCACAGCTGGGCTGTCCACCAGGCCGTCCACGTCACGCCTCTCGAGTGCTGGAGCTGGCAGCCTGGCCTGGGTTCTCACCCTGACAGAGGGTTCTGTACTTCCCCGGCTCCTCTGCACCCCGAACAGCGGCCCCTCCACAGAGATCTGTTTCTCGAAGGCCTGAGCGGCCTTCCCACGTCCCATCCTCAGCTACCTTAGGCTCGGGGCCCCGTGGAGCCGGCTTCCCCATGTCTGGGGTGCGTTGACTGACATTCCAATCTGGAGGAGTAGAGGGAGCATGGGGCTCTTGGTTTCAGGGGATTCAGTCCCTGGTAGCAGCCTCGTGGTGGAGCAGAACTGCCCAGCTCGTGGTGGCTCATGGTGGCTGGGAAGCACAGCAGGGTTAGGGTGCCAGAGTGGACCAGGTCACACCCCCCCGATGTCCCCCCAGACACATGCAGAAATGTGCTCCCCCGATCCCTGGGTAGCTCCCAGGCAACTTGGTACAGTTACACCCGACCACCTCAGCCCTGCCATTCCTGCTTCACGGGGTGGGGTACTGAGGCCAGAGGGGCCAAGTGGCACCGGCACATCCCACTGTGGAAGGAGGGACCCAGTTTCTCCAGCCACGCCTCAGACTGTGTCCAACCCCCCTTTCCTCCTGCCTCCAGGAACAAGGGGGACTAAGAGAGAGACCACAGCAGTTCTGGATTTTTCCTCTCACCGGAAATAACTGTCTTTAAAGTTTTGGAGTTGAGGTCTTTTCTCCAAAGTTTAGAGGTTGTGACATCCCAGAAAGTCATGGACAAAACGCAAATTAAAGCAGTGAGAAGGCCAGGCGTGTAGCTGGGTGGTAGAGCGCTTGCCTAGCATGAGGCGGCCCTGGGTGCCATCCCAGGGCTGCAAGAGACAAAGCCCAGCAAAGACACTGCCTGGTGACACGGGGTGGCCAGGCTGCACAGGATCAGCTCCTGTGCTCGGGGGTCACAGATGTGACCGTTAAGGGCGGTTTCTGATGAAGTTCTCAACGCGTCTATGAAGTGAATGCTGTTCGTGTTTCATTTAAGGACACTGGAGTGGAAAGAGTCACAGGTAGAGAAGCTGGAAAGCTCAAGTGTCGACCTTTGACAAAGCCAGCTCAGGTCAGGTGCAGTGACACGCAGCTACTTGGGAGGCTGAGACAGGAGGGTCACAAGTTTGAGACCAGCTTTGGCAAGGTGGTGAGACTCTGTCTCAAACACCAACAGCCGGTCTGGTGCTTTTCCTGGGAAGGGGAAGGGAGCTGTGGGCCAAACTGGGCTGCACAATTCTGTCCAGGATGGGGCTGGAGCCTGGGGCTGCTGGGACCTGGGGGTGGAGGCTGCCTGCCTGGCCGCCTGGGTCTGGGTGCTGCCCGCAGCCCGGGAGGTGCTCTGAGTCCAGGGAAGGGCACCTCACGAGCCCATTTCACAGAGGAGCAAGCTGGCCTCAGAGCGGGTCGCCCTGCTGTATGGGGCCAATCTGAGCTCAGGTGTGGACCTTAGGGGGCTACTCTGGTGTCTCTGGAGGTCCTGGTCTCCCCCACCTTTCCTGGGGGACCAGTGACCAAAGTGATGGGTTCAATTCTTGGTGAATTTAGACCTAAAGAGCGAAACCAGGAGATAAGAGAATGGAAGCTCATTTTTTTCCTTTTAATGTTTTTTTTTCCCCCAGATCCATTTTATTTCAAAGAGAAAAAAAGCAAAGTTCAGAAAACATCAATCAGGGCAACAATGCTACATCCATTGTGTCATCCCCAAATCTGTCACCCAGAGCACAAAACGTCTGCCCTCAATTGTCCAAAAGACACCAGCACAAACCTTTCTCCTCAGTGAGCTCGGAGAAGTCAGTAGTGCAACTATCTTAACTAGTTTCTGTCTTTTTGAGACAGGGTCTCGCTATGCAGTTCAGGTGGCCTTGAGCTCACTTTGTAGCCCAGGCTGGTTTCGAACTCGCAACGATCCTCCTGCCTCAGCCTCCTGTGTGCTGGGATTACAGGCGTGAGCCACCACGCCCAGCTCTATATTAGCCATTTTGGAGGTTCATTTTCTGCGGCAGATGAAGGCTCCGGGGTTATCTTCAAAGCAATTGAGATCCTTTTCAGAGAACTCAGGCGCATCTACCCAGGAGCGGATTTTAGTGGGGAGCACAGTTCAGGGAGGAAAGGTGGCAGCCACATTTCTGGGCATGCCCAGTTCAGGGTCCTGAAGCGGGCAGCCCCCGGGCCTCTGGGCATGCTCATTTCGCTGTCATCCTGAACCAAGTTTGTTCCAAGTCACCCAAAGGAGTGGGCGGAGCAGCTAAGGTGTGCTTGTCCCCTTCGTAATGGACGCCAAGACCCAGGTGGACAGCAGACGAGCTCAGGAGCAGTAAAGAGGATCTGGGGTTCTGACCCCAGGGGGCCCCAGGGCTGGGGGTGGCCTCCTGTGACAGTGGCACTCGCCTTACAGGAGCTGTTGTCCTCTTGAGCCAGGTTGGGCCTGTGCAGGTCTCCGCGGGACAGACGCTAGCAGCCCCAGTAGGCGAGGGGGCAGAGGGGACTAGCCAGCCCCAAAGCCGGACTTGGGGGCCCCGAGCTCCTGAGCGTTCCTTCCCTGCGCCTCGTACCACCTGTCTCTGCACCCGGAGGAGAGACCTGGGCGCCCTGCCCTCTCCTGCCAGCCCTTCCTCCCATCCCCAACTCAGAGCCAGCCTGGGGCTGCAGTGGGTGCGTGTGCGGGCCAGGTGGTCCCCGCCTGAGGCTCCTCTTGCATTAATGATGAGCGGTGATAACGGTGATAACGGGAGCCCAGCCTGGCTCCCACCGCCCCCGCCCCGCCCCCGCCTGCGGCTGCTGCCGTGGCTCCTGGACGGCCAGCAGGTGCAGCGGTGCGGCCTTCAAAGACACAGCTGCCGGCTGCGCTCCGGGGCCCACCGGGCCTATTTCTGCACGCAGCCCCCTCCCCGCCTCGGACCGAGCGCCTACTGAGCACAGCTTCACCTGGTGAAGGCTCTGGATGCCTGGGACCCCAGGAAGCCAGGCCCAGGGCAAGGACCGAGCGGGCAGCCCGTGAGACATGGCCCATCCAGCTGCCGGCCTTGGTGGCCTGCCAGGCCAGGCCCTGCCCTGCCTGTGCCCAGCTCTGGGCTGTGTGGTGATGAGGTGACGAGCATGTCCATGCCTGCAGTGTCCTCTTGGCCCTGAGGACTCCTGCATCTCCAGGACAGGTCGTGTAGAGGAGATGGGGTACTCTGGGGGAATGGGGCAGGATTATGCAGCATGACCACAAAATAGGATGAGTGCTTACTTTTTAAAAATGGATTGCAGCTGGGCGTGGTGGTGTGCGCCTGTAATCCCAGCCCTCGGGAGGCTGAGGCAGGAGGATCTTTGTGAGTTTGACACCAGCCTGGGATACAAAGTGAGCTCAAGCCTGAACTGCATAGCAAGACCCTGCTTAAAAAGGCCCTCCCCCCAAAAATCACAGTCAAAACGCTTTGCCACGAGCCCCCCCCCAGATCC
Source organism: Hydrochoerus hydrochaeris (assembly GCA_004027455.1). Taxonomy (NCBI): domain Eukaryota; kingdom Metazoa; phylum Chordata; class Mammalia; order Rodentia; family Hydrochaeridae; genus Hydrochoerus; species Hydrochoerus hydrochaeris. The sequence goes on along the minus strand of PVLA01008059.1, from coordinate 18,285 downwards.
TCCCCCTTGTTTGGAACACGCTCGCCCCACTGTCCCTGCTACTTCCTGAAGCAGCTCTGGAGTCCTCCTTCCCGAGGGTCTTTATTAGCATCGTCCTGGCCGCAGCCGCAGCAACTCAAAACATGGACCCCCCAGGGTCCTTGCACCTCTCGGGGAGAGTCAGAGGTTGCACGGTGCCAGCTCTGGTGAACACAGTGGGTGAAGACGCATCGTGAGGTTTTTGTTTAACCCAGTGGCCAGCAATGCATTAATCAGCTCTGGGCTCCCAGGCTGTCAGGGCGGTGTGACTGGTGACAGGGAAGAGGGCTCCAGAAGGGCTCCAGGGAGTGGCAAGGTCAAGGGAGTGGGGTCAGATCAGGAGGACTTGGAGGGGCTCAGGGTGAGGTCTCTTACTGTGACACATTTTCCAGCTCAAGTGTTTAGCATACACCTTGGTGCCGGGAATCGAACTCCGGACCTCATGCTGCCAGGCAGGCGCCTGCCGCCAAGCTATACCCAGGCCCTACATTTCCATCACGCCACATTGGCTTGGCCTCGGCTGAAGGGAGGAAGAGCAGGTGACCAGGGACCTGTGTGAAGGCAGGGGCAGGGACAGTTGCATAATCCATTATGTTTTCCTCTTTGTTGTCTCTGTCCCTCGGGGAATTTGAGACTAGGGCCAGCGAGTTTGCCCCCCCTGGGAACCCAGCATAAGACCCCGCCAAGCCAGAGGTGGTCACTCAGCCTTGCCAACAGAGCCTGAGGGACAGAGTGAGGGATGGGGCAGCAGCACAGATGCATACGCCTGTAATCCCAGCAACCTGGGAGGCTGAGGTGGGAGGGTCCTAAATGTGAACCCAGCCTAAGATACCTAGTAATTTAACAAGATCCTATCTCAAGAAAAGAAAATAACACATAAAAAAATTAAACCCCCAAAACAGGAGGGGAAAAAAATGATTCTAGGCTTGAGTTTTCTCTCCACTCATCTGTTTGGGGAGCCCGCTTTCACTTTGCACCAGGCACACAGACAAGGGGGCTGTCCTGGCGCTCGGGCTGGTGGCTTTGGTAAGAGACAAGGCCGTGTCACCACCTGTGAGGTCAAAGGATGGGGAAGGGCGTCATAAGCGTAGCTCTAGCCTTGGGGTCACCCGGGCCATGTGTCTCAGACCCCACAGGTGGTGGAGGCTGGGGAGGGGCTGGGGAGGGGCCACGTGCCCAGGCTCCCTGGGTGGGCACCCTGCCCGGCTCCTCTGCCTCCTGGGGGTGCGGGGAGGATGGGCAACAGGGCGCGAATGGGCACACACTCGGTGCTGGTTCCACAAGAGGAAGGCGAGGGAGGCGCAGGGAGCGCCCTGGGTCTGAGCGGGGTGCAGGGGTTTTAGGAAAGCAGGGCTCGGAGCAGGAGCGGAAGCCGTGCTCCCCTTTCCAGGAGGCTGCAGTGTGAGCGGCAGCTTCCCGGGTTCGAACCCAGTCCTGCCACAGACGCGCCGCAGGGATGCAATGGCAAATGTGATAATAACCAGGCACGAAATCTCGGGGCAACACAGATGTCGCTTGAGAGCCATGTAGTTTTTGGTGCTGGGGTGGAACCAGGGCCTCCCTCGTAGTGCTGGGCAGGCTGGAAGTTACCGTGGCCCTACTGCAAGTGGAGCGTGGATGCAAAAACCACCCTTGGCTTTGAGCCTGCGTGCAAACTGGCAGGGACGGACTCGGCTGGGGTCTGGGGCTCCTGCGGCCTGCATTGGCCTGCGCGGCCATCACACTCGGCTAGTTTGCTGTCTCTTCCTCTTTGGGATCCCTAGTTCCCAGATAATTCTCCACAGAGGACATTTCCTGCTGTGTATTTAGTGTTCCCGTTGTTCTTTGCCCACCATCTGTATCAGTGCCTCTGGCCCAGTGGCTTTGGTGATGGTCTTTGGGATTGCTGTGTATGCTGCCGGGGGCACAGGAACTGGTAAAACATCAGCACCCTCCTAGGTGCTAAGTACAGGGATTCAAAATCATCTCAGCATTCCCGAGAGGTGGAGACTGTTACTCTCACTCCTCAGTGAAGCAGCTGTAATTAAGAAACTGCCCTTTCATAGCCAGGGATGTCTGGGGTATGTGCTTTTCTATTATGAGCCAATTCCACAAGTATATTGGAGCAGCTATGTAAGATATGGTGTACCAAACACATTACGTTTTTGTTTTTTGTTATTTTGTTTTTGGTACCAGGGATTGAACTCACAACCACACGCTTGCAAGGCAGGCGATTATGCCGTTGAGCTAAATCCCCGGCAAGAATTTTCTTTTTTCTTTTCTTTTCTTTCTTTCTTTCTTTCTTTCATTCTTTCCTTTTTTTTTTTTTTTTTTGTACCTGAGATTGAACTCACGACTTTGCCCTTAGAGGGCAGGCGCTCAGGTCACTGAGCTAAACCCCTGGTCCTACGTTTTTGCTTTTTTTTTTTTAATCCTTCCAATAACCCTTCAATGTAGATGGCTTCCCCCAATTTACAGACCAAGGACTCTGAGGCTCAGGGAAGCACAGTGACCTGCTTAAAGCCACACCGTCGGTTTCGGGAGCTGAGATTCACATCCAAGTACAGTCTCGGTTTTAAACTTCTTGGGCGGAGCTGTTACTTCCTAAACAGAAGGGACTTTTAAAGGTTGTTTTGAAGAATACTGTACCAAGGAGGTGACCTTGGTGTGGGCCATCTATTGAGTAGCACACGCTCAGCGGGACACTCCTGTTATCCTACAATAATGTAGAGTTTGGTCGATTTACAGCCCCCATTTTCCAAGTCAGGAAGTCGAGCCGCAGTGCAGGTAAGCAGCGACTAATCATTATCACGCTCGCCTTCCCGTTTTTAGGGTGAATCCCGCGCCCTGGAGCCTGCTGTCTCATTTCTGGGTCCTGGAAGTTGCGAGGGGAGAAGACCTGGCATTTCTTGACACTGAAGTCCCCTGCAGCCAGCTACAGGGAACGGGGTATAGAGAAAAGCCCGGAAAGCCTGACCCCGGAAGTAGTCGAGGCGCCGGCTTTAGCGTCCACGGTTGCCAGGGCAGCGCCCCGGAAGTTGAGCGCCAGTGACAGGCCAGTCGGCCAGGCAGTGGGCGGTGTCTTCCCGCGAGCATCTTGAGCGGGGCTGGAGGCGGGCCCGGGACGCCGTGCGGATCTGCCTTCCACGGAGGCCACAGGTGAGGCCCAGTCACCGCGGTCGCTGTCTCCGGGCGCCGAGGGTGTGGCCCGCGCGTTCGCGTGCGCATGCGCAAGCCGGTGTGCGCTGCTGGTCTACGCTGTGGCCGCCGGTGCAGTTTAGATGCTGAGCTCTGGATCCGCGTTCTGCGCGATCCTGTCTCGGCCGCTGTTGTTTCCTCTCATGAGTTCCTGGGATTCTGCTCGCGCCGTCCGATTACTGTAATTGCATCATTAATCTTACTACTGGTTACCCCAGGCTTGGTTCCTAGGCTTTCCCGGCCGTCCGCAGCCTGTGCTGTTTCTGTTGGCTTGTCCTGCAGGGAGCGCAGTGCCGGGGCGCCGGGTGGGAGAGCGGAGCCGTGGATTCCCTCCCTTTTGGTTTTCCTCTGACTGGACCAGGGGCGGGCGGGATTTGTCATACACTGCAGAGGAGCCGGGTCAACAGGGACAAATCCTAAAGCCAAAGTTTCCGCTCATCGTGAGGCGGTTTGCAGTTCGCAAAGCAGGTTCTTTGTTCAGGAAACACTGGGTGGGTGCATCACAGGGCTGGCTTGAGGTGCCTGCTCTGCGCCCCAGGAATTACAGACGCTGGCAAACAGTACTGTGCTGCAGGGCGCTGTCGCCCAGAGAGGGTGTGAAGAGTGACCGGGATAACAGCGCTGTGAGTGAATGCGCGCACCCGCCCGCCCGTGGGGAGCCTCCAGGCACATTGTTATTTACTGTTTTCTTAAAGAAAGCTGGGAAAAACCAGAGGTCAGGGAATCCTGGCCCAGTTGAGACTTCCGCTGAAAGTGATAGTCATCGGCCCGGATCCCAGCACTGTGGGAAACTGAGGCAGGAGGATGGCCAGTTCAAACCCAGCCTGGGCAACTTAGCAACTTTGTGTGTTGTTTTTGTTTTCTTGTGAGACAAGGTCTCGCTGTGTAGTTCAGGCTGGCCTCAAACTCATGGGAATCCTCCTGCCTTAGCCTCCTGAAGACTGAAATTACAGGAGTGGCCATCACACCCAGCTAGGGCTCCTGTTTTCTTAGGCCAGACCCAGAGGGGGGATGGGTCTCAGGAGCATGCGTCCTCCTTTCCTTGTTGCTGTCTCTGGAAAGTCACCATCTTGGCCGGGGACGGTGATTCCTGCAGGAGGTGGTGGTCCTCCTTTTTACCCTGGAGGGCTGGACCTTGCCCACTTATTGGTTGTCACAGTCATACTTGTTGGATCCTGTGCAGGGAGAATTCATTTATTTATTTTTAAAAAGTCATCAAATATTTATCAAGCACCTGTCGTTACCAGCCACCAGCTCTGGGTGCTGGGATTCAGCTGAAGGGAGGATGGAGCGAAGTCCCTTTTCTCATGGAGCCATCTGTCTAGGATGGGGAGACAGGGCCAGGTCAGGTCCTTCCTCCTCAGTTTCGTTTTTGTTTTGTTTTGAGACAGGGTCTTGCTGTGTAGTTCAGACTGGCCTTGAACTCACTATGTAGCCCAGGCTGGCTTCTAACACTCAGCAATCCTCCTGCCTCAGCCTCTGTGCTGGGATTACAGACCTGCTTCTTTCTCTCTTATAAGGTCAACAGTGCATTATGGGGGCTGGGGATTTAACTCAGCTGCATAAGCACCTGCCTTGCAAGTGCGCAGTCGTGAGTTCGATCCCCGGTACCGATTAAAAAAAAAAAAAAAAACAGTGCATTATGGGACCTCACCCTCCTGACATCACCTAATCCTCATCCCTCGCAAAAATGCCACTTCCAGATGCCATCAATGTGTGGATTTGGGGATGAGGGCTTTTTGGGGCCACACAGAACCATCGCAGAGCCCCACTCTCCTCCCTAGAAAGCAGCGTTTTGTGGGGTGAGGTGTGCAGGTCGTAGGGAACAGCAGGAGGGGCTGGAGCCCGGAATTCAGTCGCTCAGAATCTTTCATGTCAGCCAGGGTGGGCGCAGAGGCAGTGCACCGCTGGCACAGGTGAGCGAGGCCCTGGGTGTCACCCCAGTGCTGGCACAGGGGACCCATGTTGCAGCAAAGGAAGATGAGAACATGGCTCTCGTGCAGCCCGTCACAGAGGTTGCCACCCCTCAGCATCCCAGCCACATCTGTGACACTGTCAGGTACCCCCTGGGCCTGTGCCACTCACCCCTGTTCCTTCTGTGTCAGGTGAGACCCGGAGCTGGCGTCAGTGAAGCTGGAGGGGACGTGGGTGGCCTGGTGCTCAGGAGGACCTATGGTGAGTGTGGCCTGGGTGCTCTGCTAGTGACTGTGCTGTGGGGTGGTGGGGGCACAGGGAGGGGCACCCCCTGTCTGACAGAAGAATTGGTCTTCTCAGGCTCCCCACTGGGCAAACCAAGGGTGAGGCTATTTGTCCCACAATGGTCAGGAACCGTACCAGTCAGCTTTCCTTTGGCTGGGACAAAATACCCGACAGCCACAGCTTAGGAGAGCAGGTTTAGCTTGGCTTGCAGTTTCAGAAGGCCCAGTCCATGGTGGCTGTTCCCAGATAGAAGCAGCAGGCAGAGGGGTCAGGTGGAGCAGAGCTGCTCCATGCATGATGGCAAGAAGCAGAGCAGGGGCAGCAAGAGACGCCCTCTGATGACCGCACCTGTGACCAGCACAGCCAGCTGGGGGTGAATCCACTGCACCCCATGACCCAGTCACCCCCTAGGAGTCTCAAGCTTGTGGCGATCCTCCTGCCTCAGCCTCCCAAGTGCTGAGATTACAGGCAGGCACCACCATGCCCAGCTTCCAGGAGTCTTCTAATCCAAATGAAAATGTAAGCCACTGGGGGTGGTTAGACCAACTCATCTACTGTGCTGCCCTTATGTGGGATCACTGCTCTGCCTCCTGATGCTGCCCCGGGGTGAGGCAGTGGCTGACATGGGTCCCCAGGGAGTTAGTGCAAGGTTCGCCCTGCAACGATTGCATGGGTGTCACCCGGCAGGGGAAGGGGTTTCCCTGCAGTCCTGGTTTTGCACCTGGTCAGGGATGGGAGTGATGGAACAAGGGCTGTGGTCTAGGGTTGTGAGTTTGGTAAAATTAAATGGTAAAAATGTAAAATCCCCGGTGGGTGTGATGGCACAGGCTTGTAATCCCAGGCCTCTGGGAGGCTGAGGCAGGAGGATTATGAGTTTGAGCACAATTTAGGGAATTCAGGAGCTTAGTGAGACCCTGTCTCAAAACATTAATTACGAAAATGGTTTGGCTCAGTGTGAGGCCCCAGCTGTGTTCCCAGAACTGGCAAACATACACACACACACACACACACACACACACACACACACACACAGCAGAATTCCCCGGCCAATGGGCTTCTCGCTGCCCCGCGGGCAGGAGGCGCAGAGCTTGCTCTGGTGCAGGATGTGAGCCATGGCCTGCTGGTGGCTGCTGATGCAGTGGTCGGTCGATGAGCTTGTGCCCCCTGAGAGTGACTTGGATTATCCCCTGTTGAGCCCGTGAGTGGACATCATGGTCCTGCTGAAGGCCACCTTCACAGGGGGAGGTGACAGGCTGTAGGCAGAGGGTGGCACCTCACAGCAGGGTGGCTCCGGGTCCTGTGGGCTGCCATGACTCCCGGGGTCTGGGTCTGACATGGGCTGTCGGCCACCGGCCTCAGCTTCCCGGTCAGTGGAAGGAGAAGGTGCAGGCTGGCAGTAAGGATTGTCACCTCCCCTCCCCTTCCCCGGGATTGAACTCAGAGCTGCTGCCCTGAGCCACACCCCCGACCCTTTTGATTTTGAGACAGGGTCTCACTAAGTCATTAAATTGCCCAGGTTGGGCTCAAAGCTGCAACCCTCCTGCCTCAGCCTCCCGGTTGCTGGGGTCACAGGCGTGGCCACCATGCCCAGCTCTGCAGGTGTTGAGGCCACGGGTCTGAGGGCCTCGCGCCTGTCTCTGGCAGGGTCATGGCGGGGAAGGTGAAGTGGGTGACAGACATCGAGAAGTCAGTGCTGATCAATAATTTCGAGAAGCGAGGATGGGTCCAAGTGACAGAGAGCGAGGACTGGAATTTTTACTGGTGAGTGAAGAAGCCCGATCTTGTGCTTGGGCAGAGCTTCCTGGCGAGCGCTGCTGTCTCATGTGTCCCTGAGAACAGGCCGGGCCGAGGCGGTGGCTGCCTGTCCGCCTCTGTCGCGCTGCATCTAGTGCGTGCCACGTGGTGTGCGCACGCGCCATTGGCGCCCCTAGCTGGATGATTGACAGCTGGGCTGGAGAGCCGGTACAGCCCGGGGAAGAGCAGCTCGGGCCCGGCTCGGGCACCCCGGTGACCAAGGCGTCCCGGCCGCCCTGCGTTTAGTGCCGTCGTGGTGATGAGGGCTCCGTTCTGCGATGATCCGGTCGCCGTGTCCCAGCTGGTCACGGGGCTGGCTGGGAAGTGGGTTGTGACCGTATCTTCCCGTAAGACCTCGCAGAGACGCCCATAATAGGTCCCGATGCACCCACGGCACCCTTAACTACCTTCCATAGTAAAGCAGAAGGGCAGATTGTGAAATGGGCATCGCTAATGCAGCCTTTCCGGGTTGGTCACCGGGAAGTCACCAAAGAAGCCGAGTTTACCAGCTAGGACAGCGCCACCCCGCACTCACCTGCAGGTGACTCAGTCGGCTGGCAGGCAGGGAGGGCGAGGGGGCGGGAGGGCCCCTCCGCAGGCCTCCTGGGGCCTGGCTCCTACGGTCCTTCCTCCGCGGGAGGCTGCAGCCTGCTGGGTCTCAGCCCTTTCAGAGCTGAACGCCGGCCTCACCTGGCTGTGCCTGTCTTTTCTTTTCTTTTCTTTTCTTTTCTTTCTTTCTTTCTTTCTTTTTTTTTTTTTTTTGTCTTTCTGAGACAGGGTCTCACTGTGCAGTTCAGGCTGCCTTGAGCTCACTGTGTAGCCCAGGCTGGTCTCGAACTCGCAACGATCCTCCTGCCTCAGCCTCCTGAGCGCTGGGATTACAGGCGTGCGCCACCGCGCCCGGCTGCTCCTGTCTTTTCTTTAACACTGTTCTTTTCTACCACCATTGCTTTCTTTACCTTCTCTTTTAGCTTTTTGGGGCCATTTTTAAAAATTTCTTGGGGGACCGTTTTGCTGCAGTGATCACAGTGATTATGTGCAGCCCTGACGGAGATGACACCCACAGACGCGGCATCTGGGCGCAGCCTGAGGCTCACGGAGCTTAGGTTCGCTTTTCCGCCAGGTTTGTTGACTGTATCAGTGATCACCGGGACCCAAGTCAGTGAAGCTGTTCCAGGCAGAGAATGACAGCATCAGGACACACTCCAGGCCCCTGCAGTCCTCGGTCCCCACAGCCCCTGGCCCCGCAGGCTGTGTTGCTGCTGGCTGGCAGCCCCTGGCTCCTCTGGAGGTGCAGGGGTGCCAGGCCGGGCCCTGTGGGGTGCTGGACTCAGGCGCGGCCGGGCTTCCGTTTCAGGATGAGCGTGCAGACCATCCGGAACGTGTTCAGCGTGGAAACCGGGTACCGGCTCTCGGACGATCAAATAGTCAATCATTTCCCCAACCACTACGAGCTCACCCGGAAGGACCTGATGGTGAAGAACATAAAGAGATACCGGAAGGAGCTGGAGAAGGAGGGGAGCCCCCTGGCGGAAAAGGATGAGAACGGAAAATACCTCTATCTGGGTCTGTGTCTTGGCCCACCATGGACTGGGCTCACGCCTTGCGTGTTCGCTGGCTCTTCTGGGCTCGGGTCAGTGGTGGCTGGGAGTCCCCAGCTGGCCAAGTGGGCAGGGGCTGAATTATATCAGCAGCCTCTCCGGCCTCAGTTTCCTCTTCTCCTGGGCAGGAGTGAGAGCGCCCAGCTCACAGCTCGCGGTAGGGCAAGAACGTATTTGCTGGGTTTTGCACATAGAATGTGACCGGGCTCATCACTTGTCCATGTGTGCGAGAATCTGGCCGCACAAGTCCTTGTGATGTTCAGTGCCAAATTGAGGCTGAGGGTCCGGGCCTGGTGGCGCACGCCTGTAAAGCAGCACTGGGGAGGCTGAGACAGGAGGATAGCCACGAGTGTGAGGCCAGCTTGGACTACCTAGTGAGACCCCGTGTCCAAAGGAAGAAAAGGGGCGGGAAAGGGGGTGGTAACGAGCTCTGACGGGCAGTGGCTTCCTGTCCTGTCCTCTGCCGGGCTGGCCCCTGACAGCGCGGCGTGTCTCTGACCTCTCAGACTTCGTCCCGGTCACCTACATGCTGCCCGCCGACTACAACCTGTTCGTGGAGGAGTTCCGGAAAAGCCCGTCCAGCACCTGGATCATGAAGCCGTGTGGCAAAGCCCAGGGCAAGGGTATCTTCCTCATCAACAAGCTCTCGCAGATCAAGAAGTGGTCCCGCGACAGCAAGACGTCCACGTAAGCAAGGGGCTGCTGCAGGCCGGCACCCACTGTCCCTGCCACCCCGGAGGGCCCTGCGGACGCGGTCGCCTGTGGGCCTGGGGGGGCAGCCGGGCCACGAGGGGGCGCAGGCACTGTGGTGGGGCGGTGAGGCTCATGCTGCCTGGGACCCAGGGCCCTGGGCTCCTGGCTTCGAATCCCAGCCCGACTCCCACCGCTTGAACCTAGTTTCTGTTTTCAGCCCTTTGTAGGCTACACCCCCAGCCCCTTTTTAAAAAACTTTTAAAATCTGAGGCAGGGTTTCACTAAGCTGCTGTGCTACCCAGGCTGGGTTTGAACATTTGATCCTCCTGCCTCAGCCTCCCAAGTGCTGGGCTCACAGCTGCCCGCCCCCACGCCCGGCTGGATGTTGCGCCCTCTACCGTCTAATCGTGACTGTCTGTGTGCAGATTTGTGTCTCAGGCGACAAAAGAAGCCTACGTGATCTCGCTCTACATCAGCAACCCGCTGCTCATTGGCGGGAGGAAGTTTGACCTGCGCCTCTACGTCCTGGTGTCCACCTACCGCCCGCTGCGCTGTTACATGTAAGCGATCCACGCTCTGCGTCCCCTCTGCGGGGCGCCCCTAGCGCCCCCGTGAAGTCTCATGGTGTAATGCACCCACACAGGCGCGGGGCAGGGCTTGGGGCCGACCTTGAGCCAGTGTCAATCTGACAAATTAGAGCGCAGCCCAGGGAGCTGGGGTTTTGGCTCCCTGGCTCAGCGGCACAGCGCCTGCCTGGCAAGTGCGAGGTCGAGAGTTTGATCCCTGGTACCAAAAAACAGTGCATTTTTTTCTAGAGGGGGAAGCACTCTGGTTTCTTCCGAATCTTCCCAGCCTGACTCTGGCCCGTCTGCCCCTCCGCCTAGGTATAAGCTCGGGTTCTGCCGGTTCTGCACCGTGAAGTACACGCCCAGCACCAGCGAGCTGGACAACATGTTCGTTCATCTCACCAACGTGGCCATCCAGAAGCACGGGGTGAGCGTCATCCCTCGAGCAGGAACAAGTGGACCGGCGCTGGGGGTTTCCTTTCTGTTTTTTTCAAGAAAGCACAGGGCAGCCGGGTGCGGTATCTCACACCTGTAATCCCAGCACCCAGGAGGCTGAGGCAGGAGGATCGCTTCAAGTTTGAGGCCAGCCTGGGCTACAAAGGGAGAGGCTGTCTCCAAAAAAAAAAAGAAAGAAAGAAAGAGCAAAAGCAAGCACAGGGTGGGTACGTAGGGCCTCGCCAAGGCTTTGCCACCGGTAGCGACTGGGGCCCTCTGAGTGGCAGGTCTGGCTGTCCCGGGCCTGGGGTGGGCTAGGGATGGGCACTGGGAGAAGGACGTCTGCAGGCTGAGGCTCCACCCATCTGGTTCTGGGACCTTAGCCAAGTGTGCCCAGCTTGTGGGCCTCAGTTTCTCCATGGTGAAAAGAGCTAATAGTTACAGACGCCCCGTGACCTGAGGTGGGGCTGCGTCCCGGCAAACACTCCTTACACCCAAAACCCTGTAGGTGGGGGGTGTTGAGTCCACCTGACTCACCGAACACCTAGCTGGGCTGTGTGCCCGCTGGTGTTTCCGTTTCACTTTCGCAGTGTTGGGGCTGGAAGGCGCCCTGGACACGTCCGCTGTCCCTGAGCTACGCCCCGACCTGATACTGCGTTTCCACTGTGCACATGTGGTGCTGCCACTGGTCCCAGAGACGTCACACCGAGCTGCACCCTCGGCCTTGTTTATTTGGAGACAGGTCTTGCTAAGTCACCCAAGGCTGGGCTCCACTCAGGCTTCTCCTGCCTCAGCCTCCAGAGTGCTGGGATTCCCCCCCAGTTTATTGAAGTCTTTTAATACAAACTAATGCTTTTCAGAAGGAATTCGTTACCTCTTTCCTTGTAGAGCTATTTGTTTAAGATACAGTCTTTACTCTGAGTCAGTGGGCTGGGCTGTAGTCAGGCTGTCTTGTTTGGGTTTGAGGTTGTCAAACAAAAGCAGTGAAGATGAGCCCTGGCCCCCAAACCTGCTGGGTGTTTTCTAGCCCCGGCCTGTGTGATTTGTGGGATGGAGGAGGAGAGGGCAGGCATTGGAGACCCTGGGCTGGGCCTCTGCACCCCAGCTCTGGTGGGGGCCAGGGCAGGGGGCAGCCCCAGAGCCGGCATCTCTCCCACGGGTAGGACAGCAGTGGTGGGGCTGTCTGAGGTGGCGGGTGCTGGTTTCACAGCCTGGCGCTCCAGGTGGCTGACTGAGGCAGAGATCAGCAAGCCGGAGCTTTCTGGGGCCAGCAGGGCTTGGGGGCCTGGGCCAGCTCTGCTGCACCCGCTGCGAGGGCCGCAGTGGGCACCAGGGGGCGCTGTGGAGCCTGGCGCCCTGCGGAGCTGTCCTGGGGGAGGCTGGATGGGGCAGCTCCTCCGCAGAGGACTGGGTGTGGGCAGCAGGGGGCCGGGGTGCTCCCGGAGGGTCTCGGCCTTAGCGTCCGTGGTCTGGCTGGGAGACGTGGGCCACACTCCACAGCAGAGGCTAAAGGTTCCAGCAGTCACTTGTGAGGATACCGAGAGTTGAGCGTTTGGTTTATTTTTGCAGCCCTGGGGCCCAGGCCAGGCCTCCACTTCCAGCTACATCTCCAACCTTCCCAAAATTTTTTGCTGATAATCCCAGCACTTGGGAGGCTGAGGCAGGAAGATCATTGCAAGTTGGAGACCAACCTGGGCTTTGTGAACTCAAGCCCAGCCTGAACCACATAGCCAGACCCTGTCTCCAAAAAAAAAAAAAAAAGAAAAAAAGAAAAAAAATTTGCTGAGTCTCACAGTCACAAAGTTGTCCAGGCTGGGTTCCAACTTAAGATCCTCCTGTCTCAGCCTACCAGAGTACCGGGATTGCCACTGGGATTGCAGTGGTCCAGCCTTCCCAGGTGCCCAGCACCCTGGAGGCCCTCGGGGAGTGACCCCCTGGGGTGGCACAGCCCATTCTGTTCCAGGAGGACTACAACCACATCCATGGCGGCAAGTGGACCGTGAGCAACCTGCGACTCTATCTGGAGAGCACCCGTGGCAGGGAGGTGACCAGCAAGCTGTTTGACGAGATCCACTGGATCATCGTGCAGTCCCTGAAGGCCGTGGCGGTGAGTGGCCGCCAGGCTGACCAGAAGTGGCCAGGGCTGGGCGCTGGATACCTGCTTCCTGTCTTACCTTCTGCAAGTCTGCTGGGGGCTGAGGGAGTTTAAGAAGTATTGGGCCACAGCCCTGGGTCCTTGGAGGCGCAGAATCCTCCAGCGCCATTATCGGCTCTTACTTTATTTTGGCAGAAACTGATGCTTTGAGGCAGGTGTAGTGGTGCTTGCCTGTAATCCCAGCACTCAGGAGGCTGAGGCAGGAGGATTGCTGCAAGTTTGAGACCAGCAGGGGCTACAAACTGAGCTCAAGGCCAGCCTGAACTGCCTAATGAGACCCTGTCTCAAAAAGTAAAAAACAATTAAGAAGGCTAGGCATGTAGCTCAGTGCAGAGGACCGGGGTTCAATCCCCAGGACCACCAAAAACCCTAAAAAGGTAGAGAGCAGGCTGTGGGGGAGGGGAGCTGTCAGTAGCCTCCTCATTCCTCGGCATCTTGGCTGTGCTGTTTCATGGATATTTAGGGCCGAAAATACCCTCCCCTGCTTTTCCTCCATGCTCAGACCTTACATCCGCGCCCTGGTCCGCAGACAATGCAGGGAAAGCGGCCGCACGTCTGTTTCCCTGCCGGCCGCCGCTCCAGGGTGCACAGTGGGGGTCCCCGAGGGCTCTCATCACCTCTTGACTTGTGAGGAAATAAATCCATGAGGGCCCGGACCCCAGAGCCAGTGGAGGAAGGGGCTTCTGTCCCAGGTCCGGGCGTCTCCCTCTGCACCATGATCCCCCGTGATCCTTCTGTGACGGTCACACTGCCTGGGACGCCGGTGCTGATGACCAGGGCTCTGCTGAGCGGGATGTGGGGGCCCAGCCCTTGCAGGGGAGGAGCAGGTTCGGGCCCTGAGCCCGGGCTGAAGGGCAGGCGGGACACAGGAGGCCCTGCCGCCCGTGACACGCGGGCCCCTCTCTCCGCAGCCGGTGATGAACAATGACAAGCACTGCTTCGAGTGCTACGGCTACGACATCATCATCGACGACAGGCTGAAGCCCTGGCTCATCGAGGTGACCGCGTGGGCCCTGCTCCCGTCCCGCGGGCTCCGCCCTGCCCTCCCCTCCCCGCCAGTGGGGCAGGACGGGGCGGGAGCGGCTGAACTGACCACCACCCCTCACCCCGCCGCTCGGAGGCTGGGCCAGTGTGGTTTCAGGGCTTCAGTCCCGCCCCATCCTCTGGGGACATCGTCCCCCCAGGGAGAGGAGCTCACAGACCCGAGTCCTCGGCCGGCCACGGGGCACTGTCCGGGGACGAGGCGGCCTGTTCTTACTCTTCGGCCTGCGGGGTCACCTGGCTGTTCTGTTTCTATTTTTTTGTTTTTGTTTTGGTCCTGGGAACTGAGTCCAGGGCACTGAACTATGTCCCCAGCCGCTTCTATTTTTTTATTTTGAGACAGAGTCTTGAGAAATTGCCCAGGCTAGGTTCCAATGTGTGATCCTCCTGCCTCAGCCTCCCAGGGTGCTGGAATTGCAGGCGTCCCGATCACGCCTGCCAGTTTCTTCTTAACACAGCAGCAAGGGTCTGTCTCATAAATTAGTTGTATTAGTGTCGTTTGCATTCACCGCGGGGAGCTGGTAGACTCCGAGCGCCCTCTTTCACCTCTCCTCCCCTGCGGTTCATCTTGTGTATGCAGGGTGAGAACCAGAGCGAGACGCCCAGGGCAGCCAAGGCCAGCCAGGGTGCCCAGTCCTTCTGCGGGCATCCGAGCTGCTGCCGGAGCACACACGCCGTGACGGGAGCACCTGGCGTCCGCCCGGGCTGGGGCGCAGGGCCGAGCCTGCCGTGGGGCCTGTCCCGCACACATCACCTCTGAGCCGTGGGTCCCACGGCAGAGGCCTCGGCCACCAGCCTCCTTTGTGCTGGACCCGCCCTCGCTGCACCTACGTGCAGTTTTGCGCTCAGCAAACAAGGGCGCCATCTAGCGTCCTTAAGCCCGCCCGGCCGCATGGCCAGAGCCCTCCGGTCACCGAGGCCTGGGACCTGGCAGTGGCCCCTGGTTCTTAGGGCAGAGCTGGTCTCACCCACAGCGTGGCGTTGCTCACCCATGAATCCCAGCCCGCAGGAGGCTGAGGCAGGAGGATCGCCGCGAATTCGAAGTCAGCCGGGGCTACACTAATAGCTCCAGGTCAGCCTGAACCCCACAGGGAGACCCTGTCTCAAAAGAAAAAAAAAAAACCTCGCGTGGAAGATGACAGCGTCACCGACGCGAGCAGCAGCCCGTGTTTTCTCGGGCCCATGGAGCCCGCCGCGCGCGCGCGAAGCCTGCGTCTCTCCTGTCCCAGGTGAACGCGTCGCCGTCGCTCACCTCCAGCACGGCCAACGACCGCATCCTCAAGTACAACCTGATCAACGACACGCTTAACATCGCGGTCCCCAACGGCGAGATCCCCGACTGCAAGTGGAACAAGTCGCCCCCGAGGGAGGTGCTCGGCAATTACGAGATCCTGTAAGCTCGCGGGCGCTCTGGGCCGAGCCGAGGCCGGGCTGCGGGTCCCCCGCGCGTGGGCAGAGCCCTGCGCCACGCAGAGTCACGGCGATCTCTGGCGCCCCGCTCGGCGGCCGCGGGGACAGCGGGAGGGGGCAGGGAGGGCGCGCAGGACTCGCACCCGCTCCCCTGCGCCGCTGTGGGGCTCGCCGCCCACCTGACACCTTGTCACGTGGGCACAGCGGGGCAGAGCCGAAAGGGGGAGACAGTTCCCAGCCGCCAAGGCCTCCGCTTCCTGAGCTTCGCTTTCCAGAGGAGGAAGCAGGCTCTGAGCAGCCCAGGACAGGAGCGCGCCCAGCGGGGGGCGGGGAGAGCTTGCCGGACGTGGGGGGCCTGTGCTGCAGAAGCAGAAACACCCCCAGAAAACAACCCCAGTACTGCAAAAGAGAGGAAGGGAAAAGGGAAGAAAAGCCAGGTGGTGCATGCTTGTAGTCTCAGCCCTGGGGAAGCTGAGGCAGGAGGATCGCTGTGAGTTCAAGGCCAGCCAGAGCTACACAGGGAGAGACTGTCTCAAAAACAAAGACAAAATTAAATAAATCGGGAGGTGGGGTAGAAGCCCCAGTGGTGTTGGTTGGAGAGGAAGAAAGGCCGGAGCCCTGCCTGCCTGCCTCCTGGAGCCATCGCCCCCGCTCCTGGGGGGTCACTGCGGACCCCGAGTCACCCACAGTGAGGGGCCGGGCTCCCCTGGGAGCAGCAGGAGTGCTTTTGACCGGAGGGGAGGAGCCAGACCTGAATAGGGGCCTCTCGGCTCCCTGTGCCTGGGCAGCCTCGCTGACCTTCTGCAACCTCAAAGCCAAAGGGACCGGCATCCGCTGGCAGCTGGCCTCGGGGGGCAGCCTGGCCCTCAGGGCCTGTGTGACTCAGGCAGAGGTGTCACTGCCCTTTCTCTTCCTGCTGGCTCTCTGGGGTGGCCTCTGGGGAGCTGTTTTCCTTTTCCTTTGGCTTTTTGAGGCAGCATCTTTTTTGTGGTACCGGGGATCAAACTCACGACCTCGTGCTTGCCAGGCAGGCGCTTATGCCACTGAGCTAAATCCCCAGTCCTCCTTTTGGCTTTTTGGCCACCCTCCTGCCTCAGCCTCCTCACTGCTGGGGTTACAGGAGTGTGTCACCACGCCCGGTTGGAAGAACATTTTTTAGTGGTGTGAAAGTGAAGCTGCAACTTTAGAACAGACCCTGGAGTACCAGGTGGGGACGCTGGCTTTGGGTGACCCCCAGGGGAGGGGGCAACCTGGGGCAGTGCCGGTGTGGCCCAGGGTGCAGGAACTGGAATGCGTACCACCAGCTTCCTGTTCCTGTGGGCCCTGGGGGGCAGGCAGCTCCCCAAGGCCGCTGCATCCCAGGTCCGTGTTGGAGGTGACGAGAAGTCACCCAGGGAGCAGCCTCGGTCACTGGAGCTGTGCCAGGTGCAGGTGACGCCTGCCAAGCTCGGGGACCTCAGGACAGGATTGCGGCACAGCGGAAGGGCAGGGAAGGGCACCACCTGCCCAGTGCTGGGACTGCCAGTCGGGGCCACCAAGCTCAGGCAGGGAGAAGCATGCAGAGCTGCAGGCCTGGCCCTGGCCCTCCCGGCAGGTCACTGCCACCTGCCCCTGGCTGAGCCGAGTCCGGTGCTACCTGCGAAGTGTTAGGAGACGCGCGTCCCCACTCCCACCCACTCGAGGCTGCTGGGGCTGTCTCAGGTTTCCTCTGTGGTCCCTGCCATGCAGGCTGGTGGCCTGTCACCTGGGGGAGGGGTCCACAGTAGCATCCTTGTGGTCACTTGGTCTCGGCGGCCTGGGGTATCTGGTGGGCTGTGGAAGCCACCAGAGCCAGGCTGTAGCTGGGGTGGGCAGGGACAGGACCCAGGGCTGACCCAGGCCACTTCCTGCTGACATCTTTGCCACCACCTCCCAGCACGAGCGCCTGGTGACCCTCTGTTTCCAGGTACGACGAGGAGCTGGCCCAGGGGGACGGGGCTGAGCGGGAGCTCAGAAGTCGGCCGGGCCAGGCGCCAGGACCCAAGGGGGGCCGCTCACGAGACGCGGGAAGGACTGTCCTCACCACCTGGAAGTGACCGCCCGGAAGCGGCCACCCAGAAGCCACTGGAGCAACACCGGGGCCGGCCCGGGCTCCCTGCCATATGCCTGCTGAGGCCATTGGGAAATTCCCTTTTTCTAGTGCTTCTCCATTGCTGGGCTGTGTAAATAATAAAAGCACTCGTGTTTGGAAGGCTGAAGAGTCTTATTTTATCAGGGCCAAAAAGAGACAAATGTATAAACTCGGCGTGGTGACATAGGCCTGTAATCCCAGTATTAGGGAGGCTGAGGCAGGAGGAGTGCTTTGAGTTCAAGGCCAGCCTGGGTTACATGGTGAGACCCTGTCTCAAAAAAACACAAAAAACGTGCTCCTGTGGCAGCCCATCCACTGAGTGGGGGGAGGAGAGGGAAACTATAAAGTAAGATCTTCTGCTGGAAGGTTACAGCTAAGCTGGCGAGTCTGATTTGTATCAGACATTTGCATTTTTAAAATTTTGCACTAAATTAAAAATAAGAAACAAGGCTGAAGTATCCTTTTGTGTTTGTTGGTTGTTTGTAGCCCAGGCTGGCCTCGAATTGGCAGCAATCCTCCTGTTTCGGCCTCCTGAGTGCTGGGAGTAGAGCCGTGCACCCTGGCTGCCTCCCCCGCTGGTTTTGCTGTGCTGTTCGCACTTTTGTGGTTTCCTGTGGGGCGGGGACTGGAGATGAGGTTCCAGTCCCTGTACGGAGACAGCAGGGATGTCATCCTGGGCCATCCTGTGCATGGCGTCCCCACTGGCGTGGCCAGAAGCCCGAGTAGCCACGGAAGGAGCCGAAGAAGCTCTGGTGTGTGGGATTCCAGCCGCTTAGGGTGGGTCCCGCGAAGGTCGGGCGGTTGTGGCCTGTGGACAGCCGCTGTGGCTGGGTGGTCTGGGTCGGAATGGGCTGGGTGCCTGGCTCTGGCGCAGCTGTGACCTACGCTGTTCCCTGTCCCTCTGGACCGCTGCTGGATTCCTGGAGTGTGAGACTGAGGCAGGCGTGGGCACCATAGCAATGCTCCATCTCAGTGAATGAATGAAAGGATGGATAGGTAGATGGGTGGGTGAGTGGATGGGTGGGTGGGTGAGTAGATGGATGGATGATGGATCGATGGATGGATGATGGATGGGTGGATGGATGG
>PVLA01008058.1:0-94497 GCA_004027455.1 Hydrochoerus hydrochaeris | reverse complement strand
AAGAGCTGCCTTTAATAGAGTCTTCACCAATGGAAGACCCTCTTTTAAGAAAGCATTATGATCAAGTGGGGTACTCATCAGCTGGAGTAGCTCCTTTAGAAGCTTTTCCTGATGAAATTCAGCTTCCACTGGCAGAAAAGCCTCAGATTGAAGCATTGCCCCCAATAGCTGAAGATGCCTGTGAAGAAATGTTAAGTACAGTAGAGCCTTCCATGATCGAAGAGACCCCTGCTGAAGTTCAGCTTTCATCAGCTGAGAAGGGTCCTATGGAAGAGGCCCCAGGTGAATTTCAGTCTCCACTGGTTGAGGAGGCACTTGCAAAAAAGACTTCTGAAGTTCAGTGTCTACCAGCCGAAGAGGTTCCTGCAGAAGAGGCCCCTGCTGAAGTTCATTCTCCAACAGCTGACAAAACTCATGCAGAAGAGGACCCTGCTGGAGTCCAGTCTCCACCAGCTCACAAGGTTCCTGCGGAAGTGGCCCATGCTGACGTCAACTTTCCAACAGCTGATGAGGCTCCTCCTCAAAATGCCACTTCTCATTTGGTTTCCAATAGCTGAAGTCTCTACAGAAGCCTATTCTACATCAATTGAAGAGGCTTCTATGCAACAGGTCAAATCTGAAGTTCAGTATCCACCAGCATTGGCCTCTGAAAAAGAGGCCCTTCCACTATTGCAATGAGGCTCCAACAGAAGAGATCCCTTCTGAGGTTCAGCAACCACCAGCTTAGAGGGCTCCTGCAAAAGAGACCTTGGCTCAAGTTTGAGCTCTACCAGCTGAGATAGCCTATTAAGAAGAAGCCCTTGCTGATAAACATGCTTTATTATCTGTTGTACTTCCTACTGAGGAATTTCCTATGCAAGAGATGCAGGTTGAAATTTTACTGCTATTATCTGAACAAGACCCTGCATTTGAAGCTGTGGAAGAGAATATCTCCAGTGAATCTCAATCTCCTCAGGTAGCAGGTGCCTTAGAGAAAGCATTGGATCAATTGTTTTGAAAGATGTTACAAAACTTGAATAAATTCTTCTTGTTCCTGAAGATGTATCTAATGCTAAGAGCAAGCAGGTTTCCACTATCAGAATAGATGATGCCATTCAAATAAAATTAAAAAAAAAACTGCTGAGCTGAAGTTGGGTCCTAACTAAACTAGTACTCAGAAGCTGAGATGTTCTTTAGAAAGTGTGGACAGCCAAAAAAATTTGATAATACAGTAGATGAAAGGGAATCTCAAGAGTGGGCATAAAGTTGGAAAATAAGCAATAAAAATGATAACAGTTTAAAGTTACTTGTGTTACTGTCTTTCAACTCTACAGCATGTTACATAAATATTTTGAAATTAAGGAAGTTTATAATTGAAATCATCACTCAAAATATTCTTTGTATAGTAAATCTTGTTGACAAGGGTGATCTACTCTGAAGCCATGTATTTTTCCTCTGCTTTCTTTTTGTAAGTGTATGTAGCTTCTAGTACATATGCCATTTTATTTTTTTTGCAGATGTCATCTACTTTAAATCCCTTGGGTGTTATTCACAAATCTAAGCCTACATGGTGTTCTTTTTGTCTTTGTTATAATTCTCCATATTTCTTATTCTTTTTCCATTTAGTTATTTCTGAGAAAAGCATTACTTTCCTGGTTTCAGTCTAAGTATTCTTCCTTGTCTTGCATACTTTACATTTGCATGTCTGGACAAGGAAACTTTCTTTGTTAAAGAATATTCACTTCAAGAAAATAAAGACGTCATAGAAATTATTGTAAAGGGATGTGAATATAAAGAAAAATATATGGCCTTGTGAGCACACCCTTGGTTAATTTTAATTTAATTTCAACTAGAAATGTGATGAGTCTTTTGGAAGCTTGTCTTATGTTTTTTGGCAGTCTGAACTTATGATGAAAATAAACTCAAAAATATTTTTCTTTTTAAAAATTTTTATTTTAAAGAGAATAAAACTAAGCAAAATAAAACTGAATAAAGCTAATTAAAAACAAACCAGTGTAAATGGCACAGAACTTCAAAACATTAGGAAATCAACAGTGGCTACTATAATGCCTCTTGTTATCTTTAAAGTAGCTGTAGATACCTTCAGACATAATAAAAATTAAACAAAACAGAACAGAATAGAGCCAATAAAAACAAAACAGTGAATGCAGGAAAGGACTTCATAACAAGACAATAGTAAATCCAAAATGGCTGTCATAATATATCTTGTTATCTTTGAAATAGCTGCCCATATCAGATATAAGAAAATCAAACAAAAAAACCCAGAATAAAACCCAACCCAACAAAATAATGAAAATGATACAGGACTTCAAAATAAGATAATAGGGATAATATGGAATTAACAATGGCTATCACCTTCAGAAGGAGATTCCCTCATAGATACATTGCATATTGTTATCCTCCAAATAGAGAACCAGACTACCTACCAGCTTTAGGCCTGCAAAGTCACTGAAACACTAAACACTACAAGCATTAAATTGTATTTTACCTCAATATCTATCATTACAGCTGGGTTCCTCTGGATCAGCCAGTCACTTATGGTGAGGGTCGGGGTGGGGGTAGGAGGAATGTGGGACTCTTCTTGTTTCTTAGACCATGTGCTGGAAGGGACTGGCATCTGGTTCTCCCCTCAGTGGACTTGCTTCAGTTTCGGATATATAAACTTTTGTACCCTGGGGACTCATAACCTCTTACTTTGAGGCTCATGCCCAGTTGACATTCCTGGTGCTAAGTAGCTCTGCCATCCCACTGTGCTCAGATCTTTTACAGAGAGCACTATAGGAGGAAACAGGGGAGACTGCCTGACTTTAAATATTACATATCAGTACTTCAGCTGGCATTATTTGCATAGCTTAGAGCCAGTTGAAGAGAAAAAAAATAGCTAGCTCTATATATATCAGTCTATGAAAATAAGACTTGGTTTAATTAATTTTGCAGCAATTGTTCTGCTTTCAAGAAGGGGCACCTGTGTAGTCTTCTACAGGGCTCTAGTTGCAGTGAGATCAGAACACCAGGGTCATAGAGCCTAGAGAAAGCTTTTTACTGCAGCTACCATGCTTTTGGGCCCTTGAATTCCACAGGAAGTGCGATTGTAGTGCCATCCTGTGAGATCTTTTGAGAAGTTTGGGCCTGCTCGCTGCACATGTGTGGGTAGGGTTTTCCTGGGAGCAGAGTCTCCCAGATCAGGTGAGGGTTGTGGGTGCAGAGCCTCTGTCACTGGTGGCCTCAGCCTCCAGCTCCTGCCTAGTGTGGCTGAGTCTGCACTGCCGTCCTGCTTCTGAGCTGCACAGGGGCCTTTTGGGCTTTGTAGGCTTTTGCATCAGATCACCCAGTCTCAGCAGATGTCATTTTCTTTGGAGAGGAACTTAAGAACTCAGCAAGAAATTGAAGACAGAATGAGAGTTCCACTTCCAAGAGGACGGTGTGCTGCAGATTGCTAGGTGACTGAGTCCCCTTGGGTTCCTGTGAAACAGACCCTGTAAAGATCTCTTCTGGTGCTCCAGTACCATTTTTTTTTTTATTTTAAAGAGGATGGAACAATAAATCCAATCAAAACAAACCAGTGTAAGACGTACAGGACTTCAAAACATTATAAAATCAGCAGTAGTTACCATAATGCCTCTTGATGTCTTCAAAATAGCTGCAGATAACTTCGGACATAGTACAAATCAAACAGAACAGAACAGAATAGAAACGAATGAAATAATGAATGAAATAAAGGACTTCAAAACAAGCCTATAGTAAATCCAAAATTTCTACTATAATATTTCTTGCTATCTTTGAAATAGCTCCTCCTGCCATCAGATTTGACATAATCAAACAAACAAAAAAGAAAACCCAACCCAACAAAACAATGGAAACAATATAGGACTTCCAAAACAAGACCACAGGGAATTGACAATGGCTACCACCCTCAGAAGGAGATCCCCATAGATGTCACACTACATATCACTATCTTCTGAACCTGTGCTCAGACCACTGGTCCTAGACCTGCAATGTTAGTAGAACACCAAAGCACCACTGGCATCCCCCTCCATAGCTATCGTCACAGCCTGTGTTTCTCCAGTTAAGCCAGTCACTTACAGCAGGATGGGGGGAGGGGGTGGTGGTGGGTACTTCTTATTTGCCAGCCCATGTGCCAGAAGGGGTCTGGCTGTTCTAGTCTGGCAGTGACCCATGCGTGGTGCTGTTTCCCAGACTGGGCTTGCTTCGTGGTATGTCCTTTTTCTTTCTATCCCTGTTCTGCAAATGACACTGACACTCAGGGAGAAGCTGGGGTCTGGCTGTTTCAGTCTAGTGGTGGCCCACATATGGCACTGGTTCCCAGATTGGGCCTGCTTCCTCGTGTGGCCTTCTTTATACCTCCGGTCTGCAAATGGCACTGACTCACGGGGAGAGGCCGGGGTCTCAAAGAAAAATATTGACTTCTAGTGTAAGCTATTCAGATTTTTAAAGAGAAAGTTTAGGAATCCTGTAAATATTATAAGATGTCTGTTATCAAAGGATTTCTAGATTTCTATAATTATTAAAACTTTTGGGAACATAGTTTGTGTGACTGCAAATCAGTTGCAAGTTGCTGAAATGTTGAGATGTTTCTAGATATTTTTTAAACAGACACTGCATTTCTCTGTTTAGTGAAAACTCTAGATTGAGAATTCTTGACATGGTGAAACTCTGATGTCATGTAATTGTTGTATTTTCATCACATTATTCAGTAAGTATCCAGAGTTCCTGTGACGTTTTAAAGTTAATTCTAGAGAATTTCATAGAAATTATTGTATGAATACTCTTCCATGTGCCATATTTGAGGTTGAGAAAACAATATTCTAGGCTTTGTAGAGTTGCTTTTTTGACAATTTCCACTGTTTTCTGAGGTACTGAAATGCAGTTAGTATTGCAAGTTAGAAATTTTATTTTATTTTCTATTTAGCTTTTCTATTGTGATTTATTATTTTTGAAATTCATAAGCCATATGAATTTGGGAATATTTTTTTAAAAGATGGGCATTTTCAATTGTTGTTAGAGCATTTTTGACATTGAGAAGTTTGATGTTATTCGAGCTGAGGCAGAGTTTATGACACAGTCTCATTGGATATAAATAGGATAATTAGCAAAAAAGCAGATGTGGGGGATTCTGGCAGCCAAATTAAGTGTTGAAAATATAAGTTATGGCAGGGTTAACTGAAAATTTAAGTCAGAAAACACTGAAGTTTTTAGCAGGCAGAAATCATAATAAAATCTTCTGAATAATTAGAACAGAGAAAGATAGATATAGATTTTAATTTTTAAAATCAGATCTTGGAAAAAATTCAAAATTCAAAAAATGAGTAATAGAAACATATACAAGTGATAATTTCTATCAAATTTAAGAGTTGCATCAGGATGCAAATAATTAAAATAGTTTTTAAAAAACATGAGATGTTTTAAAAACAACTTTACTAAGGCATAACCTATATACAAAAATAGCATTTGCTTAAATTGTACAATGTGATCAGCTTTGACATCTTCACACAGATACCAAGAAATATGGCCATCCTTCAGAAGTTCCCAGGATATCATCTGCTTTCCTCTGTGACTCCCAGGCAATCAGTTATGTTTTATCTCACTATATTTTGTATTTTTCTAGAGTCTTACATAAGTAGAATTCCATAATTTATACACTTTTTATTTGGAGTGGGGCTTACTTGTTTAACTTAATATAATTATTTTGAGATTCATCTATGTTATATCAATATTTTACTTCCCTCTATTACCAAATTGTATGTCATGATACATGTTATCCATCCTATTTTGCATGTTTAAAACATTTAATCTCTTGTTGGATATTTGGTTTTTTTTTTCAGGTTTTGGCTATTATATATAAAGTTTCTGCAAACATTCATGTGAGTCTGTGTGAACACACGTTATTATTTCTCTTGAGAAAACAACCAGGAAAGAAGTGGCTAGATTGTGTAGTAGAATGTACAGTTAAAAAAGAAAGAAAATGACTGTTGAGCTCTTGTCTAAAGAGATGTAGCATTTTATATTCTGACTGAGAATTGTGGGAGTTGAAGTTATTATACATTCCTGTCAACACTTATTGTGTTCAACCTTTTTAATTTTGGTCACTGTGCTGGGAATATAGTGATATATCTGTATTTCTATTGTTTATTTCCTTAATGACCAGTGATTTTGGGCATCTTTCCATGTGTTTATTTGCCATTAGTATATCCTCTTAATAGAGCACATGCTTTTTCTTTCTTTGTGTTATATTTAAGACTTTTTTTGCCAAGCTGAGGACTACTAAGATTCCTTCTATTTTATTCTAGAATTTTCATTCATTTGTATCTTGTATTTTATTCTAAGATCTGTGTCAGTAAATTTTGTATGTGATGTAAAGAAAGATAAAAGGTAAAGTTTTTCAGACAATTGGGCAATCTCTTCTTCCAGAATAATTTCTTTAAATGATTGTCTTGTCTTCATTGAACTACCTGGGAATTTTTTGTTAAAAATTTGTCATATATGTATAGAAGTATATCCTCTATTGTATCCCATTAATATGTGTATATCTTTATGTCAATCAACATTATTTTGATAACAATAGTTTTGTAATAAATGTTAAAATCAGATAGTTTTTTCCCACCTGCCCATATAATATATATAAATAATACATATAGTACATATAATAACATATAAACAATATATAATGATGAAATATATATATATATATATATATATATATATATATATATATATATATATATACTTTTCAGTTTGGTTCTGAGATTGGTTAACCTTTATTTTTTAACCATGGGCCTTGGCACTCTAAATTTCTCTCAGAGGACCATTTTAGCAAATTTCAATATCTTGTCCTTTCATTTTTGCTCAGGTAAATAATTTGTGATTTTATTTTTGATTTATTCTTTGACAGATGTGTTTTTAATAGAGTGCATTTGATTGCCAAACATTTTGGGGGAATTTTTCATAATCTGTTTTGCTATTCGTTTTTCATTTAATTACTTCTTATCATAAAATGTAGCTGTTTGCTTTGACCTTTTGTAATTTATAGGGAATTGCTTCATGGCCAAACGCATGCCCATCTTGGTAAGTGCACTGTGTTCTAAAGAGTCTGATGTTTTTCATTAGAGAATTCAGTAAAGGTCAATTTTAGAAGCAATTTTAGTCAATAGTGTTCATCTATGTCATTATTGACTTTCTATCCCTTGTTCTAAGGATCACTGTGAGAGGTATCTGGCAGTCCCTTACTAGGATTATTTTTCTGTTTCTCCTTAAAACCTTATCAATTTTTGCTTTATGTTTCTTGAATATTTGATATTGCCTGCCTAAATATTTAAAATTATAATATCTTTGTGAAAGGACATTTTTACACCTAAGTCTGTCGAGATCAGTAACACTGTAATTTGTGTAGTATAGATCCTTTGTATCTTTTATTTTGCTTATTGAGACTGTTCTTTGCTCTTCCTATTTTAGTCTTTCTTCTTCTAAACAATCTTCCTATTATTTCCAGAGATTTACAAATCTTCTCATGCAGTTATTTGCTTATGGAATAACATCTAGATTTCTCAGAAAGATACCTATGACTCTTTACAGTCTATTCATCTACCTTACATCACCCTCCCTAAGTATAGGAGATTAAGAGTATTACTGCCAGTTTGCAAACGATGACTCTATCACATGTGAGTTATGTGACTTGTTCAGGTTAACTAACCTCCTGGAATTTTCATTTACCTGTCTGAGAAGATAGACATAGTAAAAACAGCTTCTAACTTACAGGATTGTTATAACAAAACAATTGATTCATATTAAATTTCTAGAGCAGCACCTTGGTCCACAGTAAGCAAATGTTAGCTCTGACTGTTATAGTTCTCTGTTTCCTTCCTTTCTGTGACATCCCTTTTCTGTATTTCAGCTCTCGATGGACTTGACAGTGATTGCTACACTTCAATGCTTCTTTGGTCCTTGTCTGGTAGTTACTTGTATCTTGGGAATTGTGTTGTTATGCTAGGAAGCCCTGAGTCCTATTTTAGCAGGCAGCCTCTCTGCTTGGGTTTAACATGCAGGTCCTGGCCTACTTTTGTGGGGTATATTTTCAATGAAACTTTAGTTTTCAGAGCTTTTGTGGTGCTGTTTTGGCCTGCTTAATTTACTCTCACTGGTTCCTGCTAATGCTACTTAAGGCAGCAGAAGGAAGTTCCCTGGCCAGGATCCTCTAGGTGGAGATGGGTGCTTCATTCTTACTAGAAGAAGACTCCCTGGAAGGTGCTTGCGTAACAGGAATTCTTTTGGTGCCCACAGTTATCTTGTATTTCTTAACTGGGGAGATAGTCTCAGGTCCTAGGGGGAAGGACACTTATGGGTTAAGCATCCTTATTGCAAAATTTCCCCCTCTGAGGACCACTTGTATCTCTGAGTGTGTGTGTGCACGTGTGAAGGATAGGGTGAGGTTGAGAGTGCTCCTTCTGTTTCCTTATTACCAGCGGGGCTCCTAATCCCTTTCTATAACTATTGGGCTGGTGCCTACAAACATTGCCTGTTGTTGTGAGGCTTCTTTTCCATCCAGGGAGAGAGGGAGAGGCATCTGCGTGGGCTGCCTTTTCTTGCTAGGCTGAAAGCCAGGAGGGAAACAGTAGATCTTAGAAACCTTTTCATTTGGGTAAGGGTTGTAAAATACACTGACATTTTGCTGCTCCTCTAATGGATGGGTCTAGTTAGCTTGCTTTTTATTTTCTATCTTTCATGATTTTCCTATGGTTGTCTCTTACATTATTTCCAGTGTTTATAGTTATACTTAACAGAGTGAAATGAGTATACACGTCGACTGAAAGTCTTGCTTTCCTAGTTTAGAATGCTCTATCACTATTACCTATCACCAACCTACAAGGCTCTATTTATCCTTCAAGTCTTAGTTTAGCCAGTATCTTTTTCATGAAAACATTCTTGAATTTAGCACCCACCTGTTCCACATCCACTCACTGTTATGCATCTGTGCGGGGGATTGTACCTTACTTACTATTATGAATATACATTCTTGCTCCTGTCAAACTCCAATTCCTTCATTTGTGCATCAATTTCTGTGTTTTCCTGCTTTCTTAAGGTGACAGATTTGTCAGATCTTTTCCTTCAATATCATCTGTTTTTTCCATCAAATTTGCCTCAAAGTTTCTCTTACTACTTATTTTCAGCTTTCAAACATACTTCTCATTTTTATTCCTCTTACACAAGCAAATAAACATTCCTTTTATACTTTTCCTTCTAGCCATAGCTCCATTTCTTGGCTTTTATTGACAGTAAACCTCAGAAAAATCTATTCACCATATTCACTGTTTCCTGTTTAATTTCTCTGGCTAATTCTAATCAGGCTTTGACTTTCATGCTGAAATTTTAAGGTAACCAGTTTGTTTTCCACTGAAATTTTAAGGTAACCAGTGTTCCCTGCAGCATTTAATAAACAATGCTCTTTTTTTCCTCATTTACTTGATAGCATCATTTAAGACAGTAGATAATTTACATTTGATACTTTCTGTTCTTTGCTATAATTCTCCCTTTGCTCCTGGATTTTTTTCTCCCACACCACTGGTTAGTTATTTTTAATATTAATATTCTTAACTATTCTTAATCTTTTTTGATAGTTTCTCATTATCTGTTCACCTTAGGGCTGGACAGTTCCAGGATTCAGTTCTTGTATTCCTTCCTTTATCTATTCATTTCCACGGGAGGTATATTTGATCTTGTGGCTATAAATACTATGTATAAAAGCTGCTGATTTATGTTTTCCCAGCCATGTTTCTCAGACAGCCTACTTGAAATTTCTACTTGTATGACTAATAGACATCCTTCCACTGTAATGATACTGTGGTTTTGAAGTAGCCAGAATGTTTCTCATTTTTATTAGTATCCATTTATTTGTACTTTAGAAAAAAAACAAATTTTTCAGATGATAACTAGGAAAGAAAGAAAGAAAGAAAGAAATAAAAAAGAAAGAAAGAAAGGGTATAGATCATGGTAACTTACATTCTGAGAGGGATAATTTGCACAAGAAGTGAGAGGTACAAGGAGTGAGAAGGAGGCCTTGCTTTCAGTGTGTTTTGCTATGGTAATTTTTGTAGTCCATCTATTACTCTAATGTCATTATTTTAGTGTCATATAATCTGGTGGGTAAAGGGGGGTAGGTAGAAGACTTTATATTCTTTAAAGAACTCTAAGAACTGGTCCTGAAAAAGAGAGCTTGAAAATATTTTTGAGGTTATAAGAGATGCTTCTGAGACCATCAACCAGGTAGAATTTCCAGATCATTCCATGAGTTCTTTGTAAAGTCAACTACACATAACTAAATTGGTATAACAAAACTGTGAAGGTGCTAACATTAAATTTATCAATAATATATGTGTGGAACTTTAAAAATGTTAGTTGACTGGTGAGTGCAAGAAATTCCTCTTAAAAAGCTTTCCTTTCTATTAAGTCTTTGTTATTTGTAATCTAGGTGTTGCTATGATGATATTTTGTAGATGTGATTACTGTCTATAACCAGGGGGGATTTAAGTAATGATTACCTTGATAATATGGTCTTCATCAAGTCAGTTGAAGAGCTTAAAAACAAAAACCAAAGTTTCCCAGTAAAGAAATTTTGCCTCAAGATTGCAGCATCAACTTTGCTGTAAAAATTTCAGGCCCAGGATTGCAACATCAATGCCTCTTGGGTTTCTAGCTTGTCAGCCTCTTCTATGGATTTTACATATATCAGTTTCCTCAATGATGTGAGGTAATTACTTAAAATAAATTCCTTTATGTATATAATATATATTATATATACTTACATAAATATATATGTATAATGTTTATGATAAATTGTATGTATTTAAGTGTAAGAACATTAACCAGATCTCTAACCATTTAAAAGTTAGACAATTCTCAAAACTAGACTCCACAATGATTTATGTGATGGGAATTTGTATTTTTTTGTGTGTGTTAGAGCAAGTTTTTCATCTAAAGTTTTACTAAACCAAATTATGTATTTGGGATTTTAAACCAGTCTTAGTATTTCTCCTTTAAATCTTGTTTTAAAATGTCACCATGAAACTGGGCTTGGTGGCATATGTCTGTAATCCCAGCAATCTGGGAGACTAAGATAAGAAGATTGAAAGTTTGAGCACAACTCAGACAACTTAGTAACTCACTGATGCCAAGAAAGAAAGAAAAAAAGACAAGACAAGACAAGACAAGACAAGACAGACCCAGAGATGAAACTCAGTGTAAAAGGCTCTGGGTTAATCCCTAAAACTTCCCTCTCCCTGCTAAAAAAGTCACCATGGGAACTGTTATGGTGAAAGCTAAACTGTCTTCTAAAGATCTCATGTGTTAGAAGGTGAGTCCTAGGTGGAAGAGATGGTCCCAGAGAGTAGGACCCAGAAAGGTTTCTTCTCCTTGGCTCCTCCCTTCTTTTCTACTTCCTGGATGCTATGGTTTTTTTTTTTTTTTTTAGGAACTCTGCACTGCCATACCTTTCCTCCATGCCATTTCTGCCATAGTGAATTCCACCAAAATAGGAGACAACTAAACTTCACCGCTTTCAACTTGTAGATGTTGATTTTTTTTGTCCCAGTGACTAATGCTAAAAGGTACTGGAAAAGCAGGGTCGATGGTGTGATATATAGTTCATAAGCCATTGGAACAGGTTTGTCAAAGGAGTTTACAAAGGCTGGAGATGCAGACTAGAGAAGGCCTAGAATACTATAAACCACATTTGATAAGTGATTCTGATGGGTGCTTATGAGGTTTCAGATGAAAATGAGAACTGTACAAGAAACTTGGTTGGAGGCCATGTGTATTTTATTCTGGCAAAAAGTTTCTGTCCATTTTGTCCATATCATAAGATTTTATTTAAGGCTGAATTTAAAGGTGGCAGAGTAATTGATGTGACAGAGGAAAGGCAGCCTGTAGCTGAGGTACTGCTGGCTATTTTCAGCCAGATCTACAGTGAGAATCAGAAACAACAAGCAGAACTAAATGATTTGAAAAATTTTGCTGGTGACCAAAGAGGAAATGATGGAGACCAATACAAAACAGCTCTGAGCAGGATTTAAAATTAGTAAGTTTTCTTTCTTTGTTTACCTGTGAGTCTGTACCATACCTAAGCTCCTTGTCTGGAGTTGGGCAGTGGATTCACAGTAAGTGAACCTCTCTGAATCACTGGTCCTGGCTGAGGCCTATAGTGTACTGTAATGTCAGTGATACCTCAAAGAACAAGACAAGCCCACAGCTGGGGATGCCTGGCTCCCATCCCAGTTAACTAGATAAAGACTGTAGCTGCAGGTGTCTTGCTCTTGTGGTGAATGTCACCTTGGAGGTAAGACAGTTCTCCTAACTAACATAATTTATTACTTGGAGAGCTCTTTGAATCTACTCCCAAGGTCCTGCTCAGTTCCCACACTATCCACTTTAATCCTTTCCTTTGTTTGAAAACCAAATAAGTACAGGCCACCTAGAGAAGTGCTTTTCTCAGCCCCCAGAGAATCTTGAATTCTATTACAGGGGTTTGCTCTTCCTAGAGCCCTAAAATCGTACCACATGTCTCTTTCATTTAACTCTTCACCATCCACTCATTTGGGAGGTTGTGGCCTGATCAGTCTGTGTTAAGGAAACATCTGTAAAGTTGGGTCCAAAGGAGCTTGGGAATCCATTGGTCTGATTCTCCATTTTTTTATTCCTGCTTTTTGGAATGGGAATAGTTACTTTTACACTGTTTGTTGGAAATACTTAATTTTAATTTTTTTTTATTTTCATAGAAACTCACAAAGAAGTTTGTCTTCAGTCTCAAAGGAAACTTTGGACTTAGAGTTTTCAGTAGTGCTGGAACTGTTAAGACTTTGGTACTAAGTGCATTTTGCATAATGAAATGGAAATGAATCTTTTGGCAGTCAGCGGTAGAATGCTATGGTTTAGATGTAAAATGTCTCTTAAAAGTCTCATGTGTTCAGGGTTGGGGTGGAGGGGACTGGTTGGCAATAGTAGTCACTGGAGTCAGGCCTGGGAAGATGCATTCTTGTTCCTGACTCCTCCCTTCTCTCTCTGCTTCCTGGCTGCCGTGTGTTGTGCAGCTCTCTTCTGCCATTTTCCCCCCATGCCATTTCTGCCTTGGAGACAACTGGCCTTGGACTGAGTCCCTCAAAACCATGAGCCAAATCAAATCTCTTCTCCTTTATATTAAAGATGTCAGTTATTTTTTCTGTGCAATGGAAAAGTGAATAGTATTGGAACTGAGGGTCAGAAGGACACTGTGGCTATCAGTAGGAACTGATATGGAGATTGAAAAAATCTACAATAACTATAGCAACAAAGGTTAAAAAAAACCCAAATAAAAATAAGTCGCATAGTATTCAAGTAACACCATGGAATAAATCATATAGCTGTGTTTCTCATTTCTTTCACAAAGATTTCTGAGCTAGAAGATTAGAAAAAATATGTTAGATTTGGTGCATTCTAACTTTAAATTTAGTGAGATTACTTATAACTATGGATAATATGGAAAAATATGATGTGATTTGGGCATTGAGTTATTGAAGCTACATGATAAGCATTTCAATGAATGCATTGTTATTAGGAGTAAAAGGAATTGAATTTACAAGTTATTATGAAAATACAAATAGTATCATATACTGATGAGCTAGATGTCAATTACAATGGAGAGAGGAATGTTTTGCATGATTTCTGGTTTTGACATCTAGGTATATGTGTGCTCTACTAAAATTGGGCAAAAATCACAGAAATATGTTGAAGAACAGAAGTTGGAGATGACAATTTTAGTTTTGGATATTTTAAGTTTTAGGCCCGTATGGGACATACAGATGGATGTATCAATAAGTAGCTAAAACTGTCATATGTGGTACAAAAAATACCAAAGTGCTCCAAATTAGAGGTCACAGTCACATTTAGGACTAAGCAAGTATCAGGAATTTTAATTGTAAAGGGAAAGAGAAATATAGGTATCTCTGGGATAGTCACTTATTCAGTAGTGGAGTTTAAATGGGAACGAATAAGTGTATTTGTATGGAAAGGAAAAGATGCTGGAAGGTAGGAAGACAGAATGTCAAAGGGCACAATAAGGGAGAAAAGAGAACATAAAATGAAAAAAAATTATAAGAAGGCATAATGAAAAGAAAAGCTGAAGAAATGATATTTAGAGCACTTGCTTAGTATGAAGCAGGAGATTTTCTTCTAGGTTAAGAATAAGTACAGGCAAGTATGGATACTATGGAAGCAGTTAAAAGACTAGGCCCATCTTTCATGTTTACCCTGAACTCCAAGATGATGCTTCAGAAAAGAAAAGAAGACAATTGATCAGTCTTTTCTCCTTGCAAACATAATAGCTGGTCCTTCAGGTAAGTAGACAAATTATGTCTACTAGTAGGAAAGTCCTCATCTGTAGAATGTTCTCTATAGGTTGTACCTGATGTAGAATTATGACAAATGCAGCTATAACCTACAGATTTGTAAGACATGAAGAGAGTCACATAATGTTCCATAACTCTTTGTGAGTATAAAGTAGAAACGCGTCATAACTAAACACTCCCAACTGTGTAAAATGACCTCCACACCTTCATCTATTCTTCCTACCAGATGGCTCTGTCCAGGTGAAAAGGAAAAATGTAAGGAGTTACACAGGCACACATGCAGTCTCAGTTGTGCCTCGGTTTAGCCTAACAGTTAGGGGTTTGACTCAGTAACATGTCACATCTTGAATAGTGCGAAGATTGGTAACATTCAGCTGAGAAAAAATAAAATAGGTCTTAGATGACTGAACTAGAACCAGTGGTTGGAAGTTATGGGGAACTGTTTTTGACAATATAATGAGGCAATTTAAAAAGCTGCCCAAACATAGAAAGTACAGCTTTGAACTTGAAATTCTGCTACTCCTAGAGATTTTAGTGTGGCAGAGTGGAGGTGAGACTCAAGAATATTTATATTAGAGCAAAAACAAACAAAAACCAAGCCCAAACTAACCTCCCCCAAACAAAACAAATGAAACAAAACAAAACAAAACATCTTCCCAGGATAACCTCTCCTGTAGCTGTACTTGGTACTACTGAGCTGGTTGATAAGGAGAACGACCTCCACTGGTTGAATTAGGTGATAGCTCATGTCCTTTTCCAACTGAAACTGTGCCTCTGCAGTGGACTACATGCAGAAGACCAGCAGCAGTTGTTAACATTCAGTGAGTACTGCCCCTTCCTTTCTTGTAGGTTTAAGGAACAGCTGGCCACTGGATAATTAGTTTATTTTGTATGGCCATCCAACAATTGGTATGCCCACTGTTATAAAATATGACTTAGTTATGGTACCATAATCAGATGGCAGGAAGCCTGACCCCATCGAGCTGTCAATGATATTCAGCAGCATTGAGATGCCTTTAAAGTATTTGAGTCGGAAATATTAGCAGGAGTGCACTTTCAATCTGTTCTCACATATAATATGGTCACCTGGGAAACTGGCAAAGAGTTGAGCAAATCAGCCCTGCTCTACCTTTCTTCACTGCCTTTATTGAGTGCCATGTAAATGTTCACAAATCTGGGTGTAGAATCCAACAGTGCCTGAGAAAACTCTATCTTATCCATAGAAAAAAAGAGCTATTGATGTCTAAAAAGTGTATTTTCAATGAAACAAGGAACCAAATCAGTACAAAATGGAGAGGCGCCAAGCACTTCATTGCATAATGTCCTACTGGACTTCAGTTATTTTTATAGCTAAAATAATTAATGGTCCTCTGTCTTCTGATGGCCAATAGGCCAAATTTGGCTTTTAATACTTTTTTCTTTCAAGTTTTCCATCCTCATGAAAGGGTGCTCCTTTCTCTCTAAACCACCATCATAGAGGTTGGCTTTTTAGATATTACCTTGACCAATATTTCTCAAATATGCCTTGTTATGGCTTAAATATGAAGAAACCCCAAAGACTCATGTGTTGATTGCTTAATCCTCAGTGCATAATTATTCAGAGGTGGGGACCTAGTGAAGTGGCTGCATTGAGAATAAGTTCATTGATGACTTCATAGCTGAATGTGCCATTGGGAGGTAGGACCCAGCTGGGGAAGTAGGTCACTGGGTATATGACTTTGAAAGATGTGTCTTGCCCCCCAATCTTATCTGGATGCCATGCGATGAGGAAAATTCCTCTTACATACCCTGATACCATGAGCATTTCTGCCTCTCCAAAGGCCCAGAAACAATAGAACCAAGTGACCATGAACTGAAACTTCTGAAACCATGAGCCAAAATTTCTTTCCTCTTTTAATTAAAGTTGGTTTCCCCAAGTATTTTATCACAGCAATAGAAAGTATACTAACACATGCTTATATGAGTTGTGAGAGAACTATTATTAAAAATACAAATTTTCAGGCCTTACCCCTAGAAATTCTGATTTAGTGACTTTCAGGTAAGTTTCATGTGATATTATAAACAAGGATTCTGGGTTAGCAGTTCCCAAAGCTGGCTTCTCAGAATCACCAGAAGAACTGGTCACATGTAAAGGGTTTTAGTTTTAAATATACACATATTGATTGAAAACCTCTAAAAGACAGACTTGAGAGATCTATAGTTATAATTGTTCCAATTGATACTGGTGCATAATCCCTACAAAGCTTAAATACCTCAGGATTTTACTTAAATAGGGAAAACTATCTGATTTGGGTCTGTACGTATGCATTCCACTGCATATTCTTTCTTTGGAAAGAACAGTGAAGAACTCCTATAATGACCCCAGGGTTAAGAATTCATTATGACTGAAATGATAACTTATCTCTACAGAAAGTTTTTAAAGCCTCAACATTATTAATATTCAGTTCTTTTTTGGAGTGGGAGGAAGAGTTTTTGTGTATGACAGGATGTTTAGCAGCACCTATTCTAACTATGAAATAATCATACTCTACAAAATCTTTCTACTTGGAATTTTTTTTCAAAAAAAGCTGAAGGAAGCACCTGGTCTTTTTTTCTGGGGTCTCAGTAGTAGCCTAGAACAGACTCCCAAGCTTAATCTTGAGATATTAATGCTCTTGAAGTATAGGCAGGAGGTAAATACCATCTGTTGAATGTGTAATATCTGTCAAGTGTCTCATGACTCTGATCCAAATGTATCAATTTTGACCAAGTCATCATAGTGTTATAGAAGGAAAAAGTTTGATAATAACTTTTTTCAATTATGAAAGAAAAAAGAAAAAAAGAAGGAAAGAGAAATAGAAAAAGAATGGGAAAAAGAAAGATCAGAATCTTAAAAACAAAAAGAAAAACTATCTAGAATATTTGGGTGGATCCTATGGGATCCTTCAGATAAAAATAAAGAAATGTAATTTCTATGAAACAAGGATTAAATTCTTAAAGATGTATCTTTGTATTCAGTAACTTCCAATTCTGAAATAAATTCATATATATATATATATATATATATATATTCATGTGTAAATGTATACATATATATATACATTCATGTGTAAATGTACACATATATGTACATAATTGGTAGAACAGAAGAATTTAGTAATTTGCATATTTTATCTTTTTCATTGTTTGAGGGTTTTATCGCAGATTGTAAACTCTAAATTGAGAACTGGTATTGATATGAACTTAAACGTTACAACATCCCTTTTCTCAAGTGGCCTATGGAGTTTGAGTGCATAATTCTCAACCCTTCTCTCTCTTCTTACACTTAGGACTAGTTGGAGCAACTCCCAAAACCACTTTTAGCACTGGTAATTCATTAGAAGGATGAAGAACTCACATAATGATATTTAAAAAAAATTTTTTTTATTTAAAGAGAAACAAAAGCATGTAAAGGGTAGAGATAATACAGAATTCCAAAAAAAAGATAAACAATAAGAAATCATTAGTTAATTACATATTGTCCTCTTAGAAATAGTTGTTCAAGTTACAAAATTAAAGCATACAAAGTAGATAGTCAAACAGTGAAAGTTTAAACAGCTCCGCGTGCATGAGTCTCTATATGTATTTCTATCATTTTTGTATTAGAGGGAAAAACAAAACATAGCAAGACAAAACAAAACAAATTGCTATTAAAACATGAAACCAAAAAGTCGTATAAAACCACAGTACAAGGTGATCTACAATGATTACTGTGTTGTTTCTTATTATCTTCAATAGAATTGTCTATATCATCAGGCATAATTGAATATAGCAGTAAATAACAATATTAGTAAAAATAAAACATTGTAGACAGTATAAAACTTCAAAGGCAGGTGATAATCAAACCACAGTGGATATTCTAGTGGATCTTGTCATCTTAAGTGCAGTTGCCTATACTCTCAGACTTGAAACTATCAATCATAACAGCTTTGAATAAAATCTATCAATACAAAACAATGATCTAACAAACCAGATTCGATTATGATCAGTCATGGTAAAACAGAGTAGGTTTTACAGAGCTTTAGATTAAGTTAATAGGAAACTAAGGATGATTACTATACTATATCCTGTTATTTTTGGGATTACTGTCTGTGCCCTTAAATCTGGTACAGGTAGAATGACTGGAACAGAATATAATACATCTAAGCAGAGTAGAGTGAGTAATGTGGGTTTTAAATCCTGGTGCACTATTAACAATATAGTGTATCAAGGCCATCTGTGTTAGAGATTCTAGTTATCCTTCTTTGCCTCATTTCTGCTATGCTATTTTTCTGCATTTGTTTGTCTAGTTTTCTCCTTCATTCTACTGCCTGCCCCACTCACTGAGGCCTTTCTGCCACTGTTCCTAAAATCCTGGTATTTTTTTTCTCTCTCTAGAATGTCCTTCAGTATTCTCTGTAGGGTTGGATTGGTGGTCACAAACTCCCCCAGTTCCTCTTTGTCATGGAAGCATCTTTTTTCTCCACTAATTTCTAGTGACAGTTTTGCAGGATACATCAATCTGGGCTGGAGGCCACCTTCCTTTAGGACTTGGAATACTTCACTCCAAGCTCTTCTTGATCTGATGGTCTGTGTCAAGAAGTCAGCTGTGATTCTGATGGGCTTAACTTTATAGGTAATCTGTTTCTTTTCTCTGATGGCTTTTAATATTCTGTTTTTATATTGAATTTCTGGTATCTTGATTATTATATGTCTGGGTGTAGATCTGTTTCGGTTGTAAGTGGCTGGAGTTCTGTATGCCTTAACATAACCAAATGTCATTTTCTTTTCCCATGCTTGGCAAGTTTTCCTTAATTATTTCCATGAATAGCCTTTGTAATTCACCTGTATGAATTCCTGCTTCTTTGTTCACATTTTTTTATTCTTAAATTGTAGATACTCTTGTCATCTTCTAGCCTTTGTGTTGTTACTGCCTGTTTCCTTGTTGTTTTTAAGAGATCTTTCCTTTCATGATCACACATTGCAAACTTGTCTTCAAGATTTGATAGTCTATCCTTAGTTTCTTTTAAGGAGTTTTGCCATCTTTCAATGGAGTTTTTAATTTCCTGGTAGTCTCTTTGAATCTGCTTCATGTATTCTATATTTTCTTTATATCTTTATCGAATGTTTCTCTCCTTTTTTTGTGTTCCTACTTTCTTCCATCTGTATCATCCTGAGAGATACTTCCTGAGAGTATTTCTTTCATTACTCTACTCATATCCTGCTTTACCTGATTTAATATTTCATTTTTGAGCTTGTCTACAAGGTCCTGGAGATATCTCTTAATGTCCATTGAAGCCATGTCTGATGTGGCATGTTTGTTGCCCTCAGTCTCCCTTGTTTTTCCATCTCCTGGATCAGGGCTCTCAGGGTTCTGGGCTGGGGGCCTCCTCCTGCCTCTCTCTCCTGTCATGGCCCTGGCTTCCTCTACACAGGTTAGAGTGCAGGTCCCTGCCCCCTTCCCTGTTGGCCACGTTTCCTCCGAAGCATGCTGGTGAGAGACCTCCACCCTCTTCTGCCTGCTCTTGTCACTGAGGTGTAAGCAGTGGCTGTGTATCCCTGCCCCTCCCCACCAGGCCAGGCAAACTGCAGAGGCCTTCCCCCAGTTAGTGCTTGCTAGGTGCAGGGATTCAGGATGGCTCATTGGGTCCCAGCCAGGGGTGCGGCCCAGTCCAAGCAAATCTCATGAATTTGGTCTAGGGAGGAAGCAACCAACTAAAGTCACTGTCCCTCCTCCTGCCTAATTCCAACATGTCACCCATTTGGTAGCACTCTTCCCGTTGGGGGGGTCTCATTCCCAGCACTGACCGTGGATTAATGAAGGTCCCTTCGCTGGCTCTGCTCTCTGTTGGGCTCACCAACCCCTGACTTCAGCACTGCTGTGCTTCCTGTGAGTGGTAGCGGGAACAAGTTTGGGTGGCTCTGCCAGCTGGCAAGGATTCAAGCTGGTGCAAATTCAGGCCAGCGCAAACTTGGCAGGTCACTGCGAAAATGCTGTGTTCTGTAATTTTTAGCTTTTTCAGTTGTAGTCCCAAAGTATTTGATGAGCTTTTTTATGTTTTAATTTCTTCCTGTGTCAAGAGGATCCATTTCTCTCTGTCTGGGTCGCTCCAGGGTGTTTTATTCTGGCACATGAGTTGTTTCTCCCAGGAGGCTTTGTATTTTGTTGCTCACTGGTTGGCCATCTTGTCTGCTCTCCCACATAATGATATTAAAGTCATGACTGTGGTCTATTATAGGGAAGAGCACAAAAGCCAAAAAAAGAGATTCATAGGGTAGAGGCTAGAAAGGTTCCAGTTGTGAAGTCTTACAAGTCCTCAAGATCTGTTGTTCTTTTAGAATTGATTTGTGACTGTGCACACAGAGTATTGACAACCATGGAGGTCACACAAGCCTCAAAATTCAAAGATTTTATTAGGGCCCTGCTACATAGGCATGACTTATTGATTGGTGGTTCATGAATTTGATCTCATGCTAGACTGACAGATACTAGGTGATACAAACCCTACAGTTGAATACATGGTTGACCTTTCTGGTATGAGCAGTCCATACTTAAGATCCAGGGAGTCTAGGCCCTTGGTCTACTCGAAGACATTCCTATCAGGTATGATATAAATTGCACCCAAAAAGTCAAGGCCAAAGGCCAGACTTCTATTTAGGCAAGGCCAAATTCTTGGTGCATATTTGTGCAATGAAAACTTATGTATAGAGCCTATGTGATATATCTATATCTGTACCTGTGTTTGTATCTAATATATATCAATATATCTATATGTCTCTATATATCTAACCTGTATAGATCCATTGTATTTAGCTGTTTTCATTTTTTTATTTTAAAGAGAAAAAAATAAAATTTCAAAACATGATAATTAGAGGATAACAATGGTTAGTACATTATGCATTGTTATCTTTAATTACTCAGAGTATAGGATGTCTATATTTAATTGTCCAAACAATGTTAGGACAAACTTTCCTTTTCAATGAACTAAGAGAAATTAGTAGTAGAATAATCAACTATCTTTTATATAAATGTATTATTTCTATGTATGCATATATTATTTCTATATATGCATATATGTTTTTATTATATATATACATATATATAAAATATATATATATATATATATATATCACTTTTTTCATATTTCTTTATTTAAAGAGAAAAAAACAGGAAAAAGGTAGAAATATTACAGAGTTTCAAGAAAAGAAGATAAATAGTAAGAAATCACTAGTTGATAAATTACTTATTGTTCTTTTAGAAATAGTTATTCAAGTTATAGAATTAAAGCACACAAAGTGGGCACTAAAGCAGTGAGAGTGCAAACAGATCTGTTCAACAATCCAACAAGAACCTAGAAATGTGGTCATCAATCCCACACACCTAAACATACATGTGGCTATATCTTTTATAGT
Source organism: Hydrochoerus hydrochaeris (assembly GCA_004027455.1). NCBI lineage: Eukaryota > Metazoa > Chordata > Mammalia > Rodentia > Hydrochaeridae > Hydrochoerus > Hydrochoerus hydrochaeris. The sequence goes on along the minus strand of PVLA01008058.1, from coordinate 72,700 downwards.
GCTTCCTATTTCCTCTTTTTTTACAATAGCAATTATACATTTTAAAAATTTTATTTAAAGAGAAGAAAAAACAAAACAGAAAAAAGGGTAGCAACAATACAGAATTCTAAAAGAAAGAAAAAGGAGAATGAGAAAAAGCCTCACTAAGAAATCAGTAATTTATAAATTACGTACTGTCATCCTGGATGTAGTTGTTCAAGTTACAAAGTTAAAGGGTACATACTAAATGTTCAAACAGTCAGACTACAAACAGTTTTGCTCAAAGATCCAACAAAGATTCAGCAATATGATCATCTATTTTACACACTCAAACTTACATGCAGTTATATCCCTTAGAGCATTTTCTTTTCCTCTCTTTTACAATAGCAATTACACATTTTGGTTTTATTACCCTTGTAGTTCTTATTTACTTTTTACACTAGAGACACAATATAATATTTATAGATATGATTCTTATTTATTTCACTAATGAGGATAGTCTCAACATATATCACTTCTTTCAGCTTCTCACACTATGGAGACAGATGTTTACATATGTAAGTCTGAATTATTGCACTTATGAGTATGGTCTATAGTTGCATCCATTTACCTAGAAGAGTCCCAAATTTATCCTTCTTTATGACTGAGTAGTAATACATTGTATAAAAATACCCCATCTTTTTAATCTGTTCTTCAGTTGATGGGGATTTAGGTTGTTTCCAAGATCTAGCTGTTACAAATTGTGCTGCCATAACCATAAACATGGGTGTACTTATATGGCTGTGGTATGATTTCACTACTTCTGGGAAGATACCCAGAAGGGGAATAGCTAGATCTAATGGGACTTCCAATACTAGTTTTTTGAGGAATGTCCTCACTAATTTCCACAGTGGTTGCACCAGTCTACAATCCCACCAGAGGTGAAGAAGTGTTCCTTTTTCCCCACAGCCCCTCCAGCATTTTTTATTGGTTGATTTCTTAAAAATGGTCATTCTTTCCAGGGTGAGGTGGAATCTCAGTGTTGCTTTAATTTGCATCTCTCAAATGACCAGTGATGTAGAACACTTTTTCATATATTTATTTACTGTTTGTACTTCTTTTCTGAGAGGTGCTTATTCATCTGAGATGCCCAGTTTTGGATTGGGTCTTTAAATTTGGGAGGTCTGATTTTTTTTTTCTTGTTCTTTACATGTTCTTAATCCTTTGCCTGAAGGACAGCTGGCAAACATTTTTCCTCAAATTGTGTATTGCCTCTTTACTCTGTTGAAAGTTTCTCTTGCTGTGCAAAGTTTTTTAATAAGATGAGATTCCACTTGTTGGTTTCTTATTACAGTTCCTGTGAGACTGGGGTTTCATTCATAAGGCCTTTGCCTACACCAGTGTCTTCAAGAGTTTATCTATTTTATATTCCAGCACATTTAACGTTTCTGTTTTAGTATTTAGATCTTTGGCCCATTCTGAATTTAGTTTAGTGTGGGTGAAATGTATGGGTCCATGTGCAGAGTTAGTTTTTCTAGCACCTGTGAATGTGTTTGGCACCTTTGCCAAGGGTAGCTTAGTATGTGTGGAGATGTTTCTGCATCTTCTAATCTGTTGCATTTATCTTTGGGTCTGTTTTTTCCAGTACTGTGCTATTTTTATCATAATAACTTTATAGCATAATTTCAAGTCAGGAATTCTGATGGCTACTCTCTTGCCTTTGTTGCCCAGAACTGCCTTTGTTATTGTAGGTCTTTTCTGGTTCCATATGAATTTTAGGATTGTTTTCTCTAATTCTGTGAGATATGCTATTGGAATTTTGATCAGAATTACATTAAATCCATATAACAGTTTTGGAAGTATAGCCATTTTTAGAATATTGGTCCTTCCTCCCTAAGAATGAGGAATGTATTTGTATTTTCTAATATCCTCTTCAATCTCCTTTTCCAGAGTACTGTAGTTTTCTATGTAGAGCTCTTTTACATCCTTCATTAAATTGATTCCTAGGTATTTCATATTTTTGGATGCTATATTGAAAGGTGTTGTTTTCCTGATTTCACTCTCTGAGTTTATTTTTCCTGTATTTTTAAGTGTTGGCTTTGTACCCAGCTATGATATTTAATTTGCTTATTAAATCTATTAGTTTTTTTAGTGGAGTTTTTGGGAGTCTTCTATGCAGAATGTTATATAAACTGCAAATAATGAGAATTTAACTTCTTCCTTTCCTATTTTTATTCCTTTTATTTCTTTCTCTTGTCTAATTACTCTGGCTAAAGTTTCCAAGACTTTATGTTAAATAAAAGTGGAGACAGTGGACATCTTTGTCTTCTTCCTGATTTTAGAGAGAAATTTTTCAGTACATTTAGTATGATGTTGGCTGTTAAATTTAAGCCAAAGCCTTTTTTCCCCTAGTGACATGTGAACTGGATCCTGTTTTAAATAGTGTTAGAATTTGCTTATAATTGTTCAAAATAGAACTTATTAGAGCAAAATTTTCCATTTATCATTCCCAGTATTTTTCTTTTCCCACCCTTCACATAGGATATAATCCTCACCGTTCTTAAAGTTAACTTAAATATTAAAATTATCATAAATAACTTCAATAGAAATCACACTAGTGACTAATAAGCCCCATGGCTTCCAATGCTGAAAAATATCATAGAAAGCAGTATGCACTGGGCCCTGGAATTGACAGAACACATGAAAAGCCCTTGGAAAATATTGCCAAATATCTGTTAGAACTCAATAGATACTTAAAAAGGCTTCTGGTAGCACAGAATAATAAAAGAAATTGGGAACAATTTTGTTTTTGTGCCTAAAATGAAAGCCCATGTGGCAAAACAGAAAATGTTTCATCTTAATGCCCAGCTCTACATAATTTTGTTCATAATTTTATTGATTATTAAATAGCCTTCTTTTGTTTCCTAAAAGATTGAATAAAATTTTGGCCACAGTGATCTCATTTACAAAACAGTACCGTTTTGTAGACTACTTGACTTCCAGAGATGTATTACTATCCCTCCGCTGATTCTTGGGCAATGTAGTATTAGTGAGTTTAAACTAGTTTACTTGTCATTGTTTTATACATTATAGCAGATTCAATATTATATCACACTTCTTAATCTAAAAGTTTACTACAAATCAGAGAATCATTTTTGATTATATTTTTAAAAACTGAGTCCTATTGTTTAAATAATAATAAAATGTATCTATTACCTGTGAGACCAAAATCTATGGCTTTTTCTAACACTATTTTTCTCCTTTTGTATCCCCTACCTAAACTGGGATTGTTTCTCTTTGTGTAGCTTGTTAGTTATAATTATTTAAATTATTTTGTTCTGTAGTGTTAGTAGATGTTGACTGTCTTGGATAACTTTAATACATTCACAGAAAAAGATTATTAACTTCTGAAGTGAGTTGTAAAAATACCTTTCCATATCACAGTGGTTTATAAGTATCAAAGTCATAAACAACAGTGTGGAAAACTTTCCTGGTGACATGTGAACTGGACCTATTTGGACCATCTTATTCAACAAGTGTCATTTCTCATACTTTTAAAAAAAATATCTTTCCCAAATAAGCAGGACTCATTAAACAGTGCTTCTAGAAAAAGGAGTATGTTAGGTAACAAAAATTAGGATAGTACTGATAATATTTTATATTGTGCAATTTTTCTTTCATATTTCAGAATGCTTTCAAATGCATTTAATCAACAAATGCACAGTGAAAAGTTCTCTTTCAGACTTTTTGGATGGTTTACTTTGATGCTTTGTTTAATGTCTTGCAGTTCTTTTAATATGAGAACATTGCAAAGAAAAATGTATTTGTTTCTTGAAGAAATAGTTATTGCACTTTCACTTTCAGAAAAATTCTGCTTTGTAATTCAAATTGCAGAGTTTTCCTGAGGTTTCATAAGGAAAAAGTGCAGAAAGGAAGACCTATGTAGCTAACAGTATCAGTGATAAAATGGAAATGTAGTCAGGGTCAAATCTCTCACTTAATAGTAGATTTAAAATACTAGTTTAAGGAACAAATTCATTGGAATTATGTCAGCATTTATTAAAATTACAGAATCACAAGAGACATGATTCAGGAAATATTAAACCAGTGGCTCCAGGTGATTTTTATATGCACTGTAGTTTCATAACCATTGTTTTAGTGAACCAGATAACCTGGAAACTCTCTTCAGGAAGAAGGTGTCCACCAATAGTGAAGATGTTACGTTAAGAGGTAGTCAGCATACGGGTTGGAAATAATTGGTGTTGAGATGAGATGGTAGAGAATGATGAGTTTGTCTCTGTCGAACCTGACTACATCCAAAAAGAGCTACATGCTTTCTGCACAACAGCAGGGCATTGACTATAAGAAACATCCAGGTTTCTATTGTATTGAAGACATGTTTGTGGCCTATCTAATTAGAGCCTGAGGCAGGGACTCCTGTCTTTCGGGGTCTATGACTTACTAGAAGGCTTGAGAAATTCTCCTGGGAGATACCTACAAATGGTAGAATATTGTTTGGTTCCAGAAACTATAAAAAATTATTGAAAAATTGGGTAAAATGATATTCTTATTGCAGATCACATGAGTTTTGATATTCAAATGCTTTTTTCTTCTAACTTAAAGTTAGAGCATTAAATTTTATGCATATGACCACTGTTAGGCTGTACAAAAGGTTATATTTATCTAGATTTTTAAGTGGGGGCTCACTTTGATATATGACAATTTCTCTTTGTCATCATGTGACCTAGTTTCATCATTCCCTGGGAACATCTAACTAAGGTTGGTGTATGTATTATAAATTGGTTCTTATAGCTCTAAAATGTTACCTGGTTTTCTTAGAGGGGACTTTATTTGGCTACATAAACTCACCTTGTAATAGGAAGAGAAGTAAGAGACCTACCTGCAGATAATTTTTACTGAAATGAGAGAAATGGAACACATGAGCAATTATTGTACAATACTTTGGGAATTGTGAAAAAAGAAACAGCAGTCATCATAAGCTTGTAGAGAAGGGAGTTACCATGTTAATCGGGGATCAGGATTTCATGAGAAAGTAAATTTTAGAAAAATGATGCTATGTATGCAGAGAAAGTGGTAGTGATAGGTAGGGGACTTTCCGGTGAGAAAGGTGGCATGAGAGGAAGGCATGCTAAAGAATGATTGAGGGCTTGTCACTGCTGGATTATAACAGTGTTTGGCTGAGGTCTGGATTTTGAGGGGTCAGGGTGGTGAGAAACGCTGCTGTTGGAAGCACAAAGAGGGCTGTGAAGGGTTGTATTCACCATCATAAGGCGTTTGGATTTTATCATGAAGTCACTGGATGTTTGATGACAGATTTGTAGCTCAGAAAGAATTAGATAGCAGTGTAAAGGGTGTCTTTCAGTAAGGGGATTTGGGCTGTAGGAATAGTGTTAGATGGCTACTGAAATAATCCAGATAAGAAATGATGAAGATGGAAGCAAAGAATTGACAATGTGGCTAAAGATGTGAAAAAATGACTATTAGGGAGGGGAAACAGACAGGACTTGATGATGGACTGGACACAGGGTGACAGAAAGGAGGAAAGTCTATGGACACTGTGTAGATGAGGGTGTCATTTATAAAGTGGGAGATTATAGTAGTATTAGCAGGTGTGGGACAAGATTATAAATTGAGTTTGAGGCCTGTTGAATTTTAAATGCTTGAGACATTCAAATGAAGTGGAACACCAGGTGAGGTCTCCCAGTAATTAGAAAGGTGATGGTTACCAAGAGACCTAAACTATGGTTATAGTGGTGAGTTTCATTAAAGGGTTGAATTATCTTCTGTATTAGTTTTATTCTGATGAATACTTGTAAATTTCATAGTGTCACAGACAAATGGGGCAATTGCTTCTGCTTCAGAAGTGTGTCACTGGCTTAGTGCCCTGCTGTGTTTTTCCTGTCTAGGGAGCATAAAATGTTCTCTTTTCTGATAAGTCCTGGTTTTTACTTTGGGATTCATGTTTGGAAGAAAACATGAATATTAATGAATATCAACGCAACTGTCAAGGAGAAGGGAAGTGAGAGAAGTAGCCAGGGGAACAAATTGAAAATAAGCAGGTGAACCAACCAGCCAGCCAACCAACCAGCAGTCAACCGACCAACAAGCCAACCAACCAGCCAACTGAAAGACTTCTAAATGCTTGCCCCAAGCAATATCTGAAAAGATGGAAGAAATAAGACAGCATATTATAATGGAATCTAAGGGGAATAGAAAATATCCAGGAGATATTAACCAATAGTGTAATAGTTTAGTTGTTTAGCTGATGAGTAGGGAGTAAGGGCAGCCTAAACTAAAATCAGATAGAAGAAAGTAGCACCCACCCAGTTAAGAGTGAATCCACGATAGTTAAGCTTAGACATGTAAATGAATACAAGAAAAAAAGATAAGTTAAAACAACACTAGAGCGATAAGGACCTCTTTTCTCTCAAAGAAGGTTTTTATATGGAGTATGCTAAGTTACTTGACAGTTCCTCCCTACCTCTAGCCTGGACTTTGGGAAACATTAAAAATAACAAGTTTGCTTTAAATTTATTTTATTTAAAACAAGTTTTCCCCTATGCTCTGATTATTCATATATAAAATGACAGGAAAGCCAATTTGGACTTCTATTCCTTCCCTGGTGACAGGAATCATTTCTCTTCTTTCACATTTCTGGTAAGTATTCTTCTAAATTCCTCCTGTTGTCTGTGACTTCCTTCTTTAAGTTCATGATAGCACAAGATCAATGTATACAAAATTAAACCAAGGAAAATAGAAGCTGAGCAGTACTCACCCTTGGTTTAATAGATGAGATTTTAAGGAAAGCAGATTGAGTAACATAGGGAAAGAGATCAAATTGCTCAAGTGGAGAAAATGTAGTTTAGAAATAAGTGACCAAGTGACCATAACACTTCCTCAGCTAGGTTACACTTTAGAGAGATTCCTTCCCCTGACCTCCCTTCTTAGAGCATGTATAAAAGCAGTCATAGTTACAAAACCTTTCTCTACTCTTTTGAGATGTAAATCCTCTCCCAGTCTTTTGCCAGTTTATAAGTTAGAAATGTCTTTTAAGGTTTAGAAATATCTATTTGTTTGTTCTTTTCAAGAACCTTTCTATTCATGTCTTACACTCTGAAGAACTATTTTGAAGGTAATGACACACAATGTATTAACTCTTGTTTTTTTGTTATGAAATTATTTTTTATTTTTTCATAAAATAAAAATGTTATTATGAAAATTATAAAAAATGACCAGAAGTTGTGAATCATTCCTTTGAAATATAATAAAAAAAGACTCTTATTTCTCAGTCTCTTTTGAGGTTAGGATTCTAAATTTCGTTAGTGCCAATTTAGCAAACACAGAAACCTAATCATGTGGACCTGGACCAACCTCCCACTCCCGCATGTCTTCTGCTACCTCATCTTTCCGGCTCACTTCTGTGCTTAAACTATCACCACCTTTCCTTTCTGCAGAGTTCATTCTGTCTCCTACTGCAGTGTTCTTTACTTTTACTGCAATAGTCTTCTGTAAAAACTTTGCCTATTTAACTTGCTCTTGTGCAATTTTTCTTTGACAGAAATGACAGGTAAGGTTGACATTTCTTTCAAGAAGCCTAGCACTGGGAGAGAAAAGGAGAGTAGAATTAGAGAAAGACTTAGTGTCAAACACTTGCTTTCCCCAGATGACAGAGCTGTGGCTCTAAAGCTCTGCCTTCCATCTTGGACCTTCATCCTTCATATCTTACTCTCGGATCCCTTGACTTTTCCCTTTGGTGTGATATTGGGAGTCTAATTACAGGCTAGTGGATGGAGGTTCACTGATGTTTTTAGTGACCCTTCCTCCCATACCCAAATTGAGCACTCATAAAATTTATTTGTATTTATTTCTAATCTCACCATAATCCTTATCTCCTGAACACAACTGATATGGCCTTGCCTCAAGCTATTCCTTTCTCTTTAAGTCTCTTACATCCCATAGATATAGTATCTAGAGTAACACTTCTAACATTTAACATGAAATAGCATGTAATTGACATGAAAATATATTTCTGAGCTTTTACAAAGTGACTAATATATATTACCCATTACAGTTTCATCCCCTCATTCACTCAGATAATACTTACTATGCTACATACTTCTGTCCCTGGAAATACAGAAATACAAGCATGATTAACACTGTATAAAAATCTGCTAACAGTTATAAGCCACCATGCTGTGTTTCACCTACACTAATTTATCCTTCAAAGCTCTATTAAACATTATATTTACTAAGTGCTTCTCTTTTATAATGAGGTTTATTAGGACAATTCTGGTATGTTTAATGATCATATTAGTCATAGGGGACTTTGTACCCATATATGATATCTTAGTTTCTTTTTTTCCCTATCCACCACCCCTTTCTTTAACCCCTCTTGCCTTACTTATTCAAAAAGCTTTGTTTCCATTTTGTCCCTTTTTCTCTCTCCCTCCATTTCCTTTCCCTTTGGAAAATTGCTTCATATTTTTTTATCTAATATGCATTTTGGTTCTTATTTACGTTTTCAGTTTCTTATACCAGAGACACAATGTGATATTTACATGTGTGTCCAATTTATTTCACTTAAGAGTACAGTCTCAAAGTTCATTCATTTAGCTAGAAGTATCTCAGGTTTATCCTCCTTTATGGCAGAGTAGTACTCCATTGTATAAAAAAACACATCTTTGCTGCGGGCTTGAGTGGACTGCGTCCAGTGACCTTCATTCAACCAGGGGAGCCAGGCCCACCAAAGGGGGAACCAAGCTGGTGCTGTGTGGTGAGGTGAGTTGCAGCTTGCCAGGGAAGGCCTGGAAAAGTTTGAGACCATCAATCCTGGTGGCTGGGTGCTGACCAGCCCCCTTAGGTCACTGGACTAGGCTCCAGAGGTTCCACGGGCTTGAGTGTACTGCACCCAGTGACCTTCATTCAACCAGGGGAGCCAGGCCCACCACACAAGGGGAGCCAAAGCCAAGTGAGTCCCAGTGGCAGAGGGCTCAGGAGGTGATTCCCAACACATACAGGGAAAGCTTTGGAAAATCACTGGAACCACAGAAATATAGGAAAATGACAAAACAGAAGACCAAAGTGCAATCTCAAACCTCCAGTCCATCCCAAGAAAACCTAGGAGCCATGTACATAGAAGAAAATACTATACATACACCTGCAATGCATGAAATGATATCAACTAAAATAAAGAAGCAAGTACAAGAAGCTATGAGGGAACTCATATCAGAAATATTCTCCCAGGTAAAAGAAGAAATGATAAAAGTAGTGAAAGAAATACTGAATGCATCCAACAAAGACACAGCTAAACAATTAGAGGAACAAAGCAAAATGATAGAATCCCTGAATTAACAGTTTAGGAGACAAGCAGAATTCATTAAGCAGATTCAAAGAGATATACAGGAAATAAAAAACTCTAATGAAAGTTGCAAAAACCACCTCAATGAAAGTGAAGATAGAATCTCAGACCTCAAAGATAAGATTGCAGCTAGTGAACAGGAAAGGAAAGATCTTCTAACAATAACAAGAAATCAGGAAATAACAATTCAACAGCTGCCAGATGATGCAAAGAAAAACAATATAAGATTAATAGGGATAAAAGAAAAAGAAGGGGACAACACAAATGATATCAAGAGGCTATTTACAGAAATAATAGCTGAAAACTTCCCAAACATGAGTATGGAAACTGACATACAGATTAGTGAGGCATATAGAACTCCAAATAGCCACAACCAAAACAAAACTACACCCAGACATATAATAATCACCATCCCAGAAATCCAATGTAAGAACAGAATATTAAAAGCTGTTAGAGGGAAAAGACAGGTCACCTATAAAGGAAAACCTATCAGAATTACAGCAGACTTCTCAACACAAACAATGAAGTCAAGAAGAGCATGGAGTGAAGCTTTTCAGATCCTTAAAGAAAACAACTTCCAACCCAGACTGATGTACTCTACAAAACTGTTCTTCAAAATGGATGGAGAAATAAGATAGTTCCATGACAAAGAACAGTTGAAGAACTTCATGATCACCAAACCAACCCTACAAAGAATACTGAAAGATATTCTAGATACACATAGGAAAAAACCACTAAGCAAGACAAACAGAATGGAAAGTTAAGAGACAAAATCAAAAAGATAACATGTGAACAATAAACCAATATATGACAGTTATAACCATTAATGTAAATGGCCTCAATTCACCAATTAAAAGAAACAGACTGGCTGAATGGATCAAGAAACAATGTCCAACCATATGCTGTCTACAAGAAACCCATCTAACCCAAAAGGAAACTCATAGACTGAAAGTCAAAGGATAAAAAACAATACTTTATGAAACAGGAACTCAAAAAAAGCAGGGGTAGCTATTCTGTTTGCAGACCATGTGAACTTCAAACCAAGAATGGTCCGAAGAGATAAAGAAAGTCACTACATACTAGTTAGGGGAAAACTGCAAGAGGAAGAGATAACAATCTTAAATATATATGCACCAAATTCCAGAGCACCCAACTACACAAAGCAAGTATTAACAGAAATGAAAAATCAAATAGGCAATAACACAATTATAACAGGAGACCTTAACACACCATTGACACAAAGGGGTAGATCAACTAGACAGAAAATCAGCAAAGAAATGACAGAACTGAATCACACCTGTGAACAAATGGATTTGATAGACATATACAGAGTGTTCCATCCAAAAACATCAGAATACATGGGACATTCTCTAAAACAGACCATATACTAACCCACAGAACATACTTAAGTAAATGACAAAGAATTGAAATTATCCCATGCATGTTATCGGATCATAGCACCATGAAACTGGAAATTAATGATAAAAGTAACTACAAAAACCCCACAAACACATGTAAATTAAATAATACACTCGAGCAATCAGTGGGTCACAGAGGAAATTAAAGAAGAAATTAAACAATATCTACAAGCAAATGAAAATACAAATACAACTTAGCAGAACTTGTGGGATGCAGTGAAAGTGGTCCTCAGAGGAAAATTTATTGCACTGAGTTCCCACATTAGGAAAACAGCATAAACACAAATAAGCAACCTGATATTACACCTCAAGCATCTAGAAAAAGAAGAGCAAGCCAAGCCCAAAGCCAAAAGAATGGAGGAAATTACAAAGATCAGAGCAGAAACTAATGCAATAGAGACTAAGAAAACAATTCAAAGAATCAATGAATCAAAGAGTTGGTTCTTTGAAAGAATAAATAAAATTGACAAACCCCTAGCAAACCTAATTAAAAAAGGAAAGAAAAGACTCAAATTCATGCAATACAGAATGAAAAAGGAGAAATCACTACTAACCCTGTGGAAATACAGAAGATCATCAACAATTATTTCAAAAACCTCTACTCTCATAGGTTCGATAACATAAGAAATGGACAGATTCCTAGAAACATACAAACCACCAAAGTTGGATCAAGAAGATGTAAAACTGTTGAATAACCCAATTTCTATGAATGAAATTGAAAATGTAATCAAGTCCCTACCAACAAAGAAGAGCCCAGGCCCAGAAGGATTTACTGCGGAATTCTACAAGAAATACAAGGAAGACTTAATGCCAACACTCCTGAAACTCTTCAATGAAATTGAAAGGGAAAAAATTCTCCCTAAGTCACTCCTGGAAGCAAATATCACTCTAGTACCAAAACCTGAGAAAGACCCAACCAAAAAAGAGAACTATGGCCAATCTCCCTAATGAACAAGATTCAAAAATTCTCAATAAAATATTGGCAAACAGGATGCAGCAAATCATCAGGAAGATTATACACTATGACCAAGTGGGATTCATCCCAGGCATGCAGGGATGGTTCAACATACGTAAATCAATAAATGTAATCCACCATATCAATAGAGCCAAAAGCAAGAATCACACGATCATTTCTATAGATGCAAAAAAAGCCTTTGATAAGATCCAACACCCATTCATGATAAGAACCTTACAGAGTATTGGAATAGATGGTCTTTACCTCAATATGATAAAGGCCATCTATGACAAAGCAATAGCCAGTGTCATATTAAATGGCCAAAAACTGAAAGCCTTTACCTTGAAATCAGGTGCATGACAAGGATGTCCCATATCACTGCTCCCTTTCAACATAGTACTGGAAATATTAGCCAGAGCAATTAGACAAGAGAGAGAAATAAAAGGAGTAAAGATAGGAAAAGAAGTTAAATTATTATTTGCAGATGACATGATACTCTACATAGAAGACACCCAAACCTCCATTGAAAGTCTCCTAGATATAATAAATAAATTCATCAAGGTAGCTGGATACAAAGTCAATACTCAAAAATCAATAGCATTCTTATACACCAACAACAAAGTCACCAAGAGAGAAATAAAAGAAGCCACACCCTTCACACTAGTATCCAAAAATATGAAATACTTAGGAATTAATTTAACAAAAGAAGTAAAAGAGCTATACAGGGAAAATTATAATATCCTGAAAAAAGAAATCTAAGAGGATCTCAGAAAATGGAAAGACATCCCTTGTTCATGGATAGGAAGAATAAATATTGTGATAATGGCCATTCTCCCAAAATTGTTATACACATTCAATGCAATCCCAATGAAAATACCACTAACATACCTCACAGATCTAGAGAAATCACTCCTAAAATTCATCTGGAACCAGAAGAGACCTAGAATAGCAAAGGAAATTCTAAGCAGCAAAGCCAAAGCAGGAGGCATCACAATCCTTGACTTGAAGTTATACTACAAAGCTACCATAGTAAAATCAACATGGTATTGGAGTAAAAACAGACCTGAAGATCAATGGAATAGACTAGAAGATACAACTATGAACACACTCAACCACCTTATCTTTGATAAAGGGGCCAAGCATGTTCACTGGAAGAACGACAGTCTCTTTAATAAGTGGTGCTGGAAAAATTGTCTATCCATATGCTGAAAACTAAAACTAGACCCATGCCTATCACCATGTACTAAAGTAAAATCCAAGTGGATCAAAGATCTAAATATTAAAATAGAAACACTAAATCTGTTGCAAGACAAAGTAGGTAAATATCTTGAAGACATAGGGGTAGGTAGAGAATTCATGAACAAAAACCAAACTGCACGGGAAATACTTCCCAGAATCAATAAATGCAATCACGTCTTGTTAAAGAGTTTCTGCATGTCCAAAGAAATCTCCAGCAGAGTGAAAAGAAAACCTACAAACTGGGAAAAAAATCTTAGTGAACTGTCCCTCAGCCAAAGGAATTCTGTCTAGAACTTACGAAGAATTAAAAAAAATCAGACCTCTGAAATTCAAACACCCAATCAAAAAATGGGCATCCGAGATGAACACACAGTTCTCAGATGAAGAAATACGAATGGCAAATAAATACATTGTGAAAATATTCATCATCATTGGTCATTAGAGAAATGCAAATTAAAACCACACTGAGATACCGTCTCACTCCCGAAAGAATGGTCAGGATCAACAAAACTACCAAGAACAAAAGCTGGAGAGGCTGTGGGGAAAAAGGAACTCTTCTGCAGTGTTGGTGGGAGTGTAGACTGGTGCAACCACTGTGGAGGTCAATATGGAGATTCCTCAAAAAGCTGGGGTTGGAGGTCCCATTTGATCCAGCTATTCCACTCTTAGGCATATTCCCAGAAGATCTGAAAACATCTTTCCACAGTGATATATGCGCACCCATGTTTATAGTTGCACAATTTGTAATAGATCTTGGAAACAACCTAAGTGCCCATCAACTGAGGAATGGTTAAAAAGTTGTGATACTTTTAAACAATGGAGTACTACTACTCAGCTATAAAGAGTGATCACACTGGGATATTTATAAATAAATCGATGCAACTTGAATCTATACTCATAAGTGAAATAAATCAAACTCACATGTATAAATACCATATAGTCTCCCTAGTGTAAGAAATGGTAAGAGTACAGAAGATTTTATGGAAATCATGGTTCACCATTATACTGCTTTGAAGTCTTATGTTTTCATTCATTGGTTGGAATGGTTTTATTCTGTTTTGTTTGATCTTAATATATGTGATCATATGAATAGTTACTTTGAAGGCAAGACAATATGGCAGCCATTGTTGATTTAATATCATCTTGTTCTGAAGTCCTACCATGCTCTTGTTTTTCTATTACCATTAGTTATATCATATTGTGTCTTATTGGATTTTAATATATATGATAGTATAAACAAAATTTTTATGGAAAATGAGATAATATAGCAGCCATTGTTCATCTTCGGTTATTTGGTTCAGAATGCTTTGCAATACTTTTATTCTCTTGAGTGGTTTTATTCTATTTTGTTATGTTTGACATTATTGTGTGTAAACCTAAGCTCAACTATTTCAAAGAAAGACATTATGATAGCTACTGTTAATATCCAATTGTCTTGTTGTGAAGTGCTGTGTTGCTTACATTGTTCTGTTCTGATCTGCTTAGATCTGTCCTCTTTTGTTTTATTCTCTTTTAAATAATAAAAAAATCCATCTTGTTTATCCATTCATTGGTGGATGGACATTTGGATTGTTTCCAAGATTTTTCTGTTACAATTTGTGCTGCTATTAACATGGGTGTGCACATATCTGTGGTAGGATGCTTTTAATTCTTTTCCAAAAGGCAGGATACTTTCTTGAGGTAGAATTAGAATAAAAATAGGTATAAAGGAGACAAGGACAATTGTATTATTAAAATTAAACTTTTTAAGAAAAGCTGAAGCTTCTGTACACAAAAGATATTGAAGGCATTTTTTTTTTCTTTTAGACAAAATTCACAAGGGTCTCAAAGACAATAATCCTGTAAATTGGATCCTGGGCCCATGCCTTTCACTTGTACATTCTGCTCTCTCCTACCAAATCCCATCCTCAGGAAGCTACTACTAAGAGGACAACATATCTCAGCTTCAAACGCATGTAAATGGTTCACATTTTAACATGGCCCCAACATGAACAAACCTGGCAGACACTAGAATAAACTTCTCGGTAATATATCTTAGGGATACCCACAAGTCCCCATAAAATATACCTAGTTTAAAGTTACAAGCCACCTCTCTCCCTGCCTAATAAATTCATTTATCCTTTTATAAATTCTAAAAATTCTTTTTCTATGATGGAAATCCATGAACTTACCTTGTGGATGGGGTGAGGATAAAGCTTTTCTACTTTATCCTTCTTGGACCCTATCTAGTGACACTTCCAATGTGCTAGATTTTTTCTTTTTGTTAATAACCGATAATCAGTTATATTAATAGTCATTTGATGCTCACTCAGCTCCATACTAAATAAATTAATTTGCTTAAAAGTCTCACAAGAACCTAACTAATCTATGAGTGGCTAATGAATTTTCATTTGGAATCGATTCCATGTCTTAGAATCTTCACCACAAAATGGTTTTCTTGGTAGGCATCCAAACTGATCTTTGCACTTTAAGATTTGTTTTTTTTGTGTGTGTCTGAGCAAGTCAACGAACACCTTTTCCAGGGACTTCATGTTGTGGTTGGTGAGGGTAATTGTATACAGTAAACTGCCACATCTGAGTAAGTCATGGCATCCTCACCAACTTTTCTCTTGAGGAGAAGCAGGGCAGATGGAAGGAGCAGAGCTCACATCACTGAGTTCTTCAAATTCCTCAGAAAGTTGGGCCTGATCATATGTTAACTGCTTATATTAGAGAAATAGATCTCTCTCTCTCTCTCCTCTGTGTGTGTGTGTGTGTGTGTGTGTGTGTGTGTGTGAAGGATTTGCATGCTTCAGAAAGGATTACTAAAAGATTTTCCTGTTCTGAAATACTTTTTTCCTCATCCTACACTTTTCACCATAATCCTTTCTAGAGCATTTGAAAACTATGGGGGTAAGAATTTCTCACCCAGCGTTCTGATAAGTATGTGCACCTGATAGCAGTGGCGGCAAAAGAGCAGCAGCACATCATTTTAATTTACTATTGGAAACCCTGGGTCATGAGGTGATGTGATATGGACAGATGCTTTGCAGTGAGCAAGCTTACTGGGCAGGTGAGAACAAAATCAATACTGGGATTCAGAAGGGCAGATGTTTTCTCCAAGAGTAGAAGATATCAAAAAGGAAGGGGTGCTGAGAAAGATGACTTTACAGCTTAGTCTATACATATCTCAGGCTATGGCTATGAGGTTTAATTACCTCATAATATTTATAGATAAGGATTTTGTCATTTTAGAACAATTCTTTTCTATGTGGTTTTCCCAGATCTTTGTTCTAGTGCTTTTCATGTGTTAAATCCTTTAATCCTTACAATTATACTGTGAGGTAGATTATTCTTACCTTACAAATGCAGAAACTAAGCCACTTATTTAAAAATCACAATTCATGTAGCAATAGTGAAGCTTCAAACCCAATTGCACTGATATTGTGGAGGATGTTCTACTTCATTTTGCCAGCTGCTTGCTTGGAATTTAGTAATGTGTTGCGTTCTTGGATGCTATTTATTCTTCTTTACAAGGAACCCTCCCTCTACAAGTTAGGGTTTTATTTTACCTGTTTGCTCCATGTACCAAGATGTGCAAATTTTAATGCAGGTAAGAATTAACAGAGTATGGATACATTTTTCCAGAGTCTCAATCACAGAAATTCTAATTCTAGAAGTCTGAGTGAGTTCTTTGGTTTTCTATATAGACTTCTGAGGAAACTCTGAAAGGTGGTCTGCACATGACACCTAAGAATTATTTTAGGTAGTTAGGGATTGGTCTAGTGTACAGTTCTTTTTAGTAAGTTTCTGTAAATAAGGGACCTGGTAGTTTAGATTCCATGATTAAGCCTGAGTAAGCATGTTTTATGGTTAAACATGAAAGGTTGGATGATTTTCTGGATGGTTTTCATTGACCAGTATGATGTTTAAGACACAATTCTATTTTGATTACATAAATATGTTGGAAGACCTGGCTTTTGTTGTATAGTCTTAAAAGTCTGATAGGTGATATTCCTGGCCCAAATGATAGCATTGCTGCTTATTCAACAGTTATATTTGAAAACACATTAAGACAAATAAACTGGCTATTCTTTTCCTTTACTTTTGACACGAGAGTGTGATTTTAAAAATTGTAACTGTATACATTGTTGAAACGTATGTGTATGTAAAATATATATTCATGTTCAACAAAGGGGTATGTGTGTGAACGTGAGTGTGTGTGATCCTTTTCTATTTCATCATTTTTCACATTTCATTTCCAGTTTGCTAATGAAGGTGCATATTTCTATCCAGTTCAGCAATCCAGTCTCTCTCAGTGTGGAGTCCATGGCACTCAATTTCACGATTTTGGATTTCACTGAATGCAGTTGTCTTAGTCACTTTCTTGTTGCTAGGATTCAATACGTGGCACTCATGTGTCTCATGTTTTTAAGAGGGGTCAGCCCATGGTCACCTGGCTCCAAGGTGGAAAGTTGCAAGGGGGAAAGTTACTTGTTGTAGAGGAAAAGCTGCTTAAATTGTGAGGAAGCAAGGACAGAAGGGAGGGCCCGGGAGGGAGACACTCCCTTCCTACTCACACTCCCAGTGACCTGCTTCTTCTGACCAGACTCCACCTCCTAAAAGCAAACCAGCTATGCTGCCCCCCAAATTCAGTCACTTTCTAAAATCACTTTCTGTGAGCACATGACATTCCCAGGGGCCATGTAGATATAAGCTGTAATGGTGTTGCTTTAATGTGAAGGGTTTATGAACTTTATGCTAGTGTAGGAGGATAATGTGGGAACCAGAAAAGGTAGGCAAAAGAAAATGAGTTGGTCTTTGTAAGATGTTTCTTACAAGGCAGGTTATAATGTGTAGGTGTGCATTGGGTCACCAGTGCCACCATCCTGATTAACTATTGAAATCAGACTTATTGCTATTGGTCTGGGACTAGAAAGTGATCAGGTGGTTGTAATCAAGTGGATAATGACATTTCTGGGTTAGGTAATATTTCCACTCAGGCTAAGCACCAGTAGCAGCCCGGTAGGAATGGTGATGGGTTAATGATGAGAATCATAAGAAGCTCAGAGTCTTTAAGTCCTATAAGGGAACCTAAGGCTCATCCTGGATATAACTTCAGAGGGCCAAGAAACATAATTAGTTAAATAAGAATTGATTTAGGAATTAGGGTTAGTGACTGTAGACAGCTAGAAGATGCTTATTGGTAGATATATGTGGGACTCTGGGAAATAAATAAATCACAAGATAATAAAATCTTCTACCAGTACATTAATGACAGTTCCATGAATAGCTTAAAAAAAAACCAAACATCTGTGAAATTCCTCAAATATCTCTCTCTCCTACATTTTAAGGAGACAAACAAAATGCCAGCATACATATGGAACCAGATGAGTAGAAGTAATAACTGGAGATACATGTTATAAAGTCCTCACATTAGCTAATCCTATCAATCCTATCCATATCAATCCTATCCATATCCTTAATGAGCTGGAACAAAGAGAATAAGTTCCAGATTCACATTGTCTGTGCAATAAAGCATAGCGTTTTGAGAGGGAGGCCCTGGCTTGGAAATCTAAGGGGAATTTATCTATGGTTGTTGCAAGGAGTTCATAAAAGAAAAAAGTAGATGATAATATTTTCATTTAACACTTTCTTATAGCATTTCCAATATGGGATGAATCATCCAACTAAAGCAAAGTATTAAAGAAGTGATTCTATGGACAGTCCAGACAATACTGTCTGAATCGGTCCTCAGATAACCCACAGAGAAGCAAATGACTAGCAGAATTATACCTACTGCATGCCACGCTGTGCAAGGGATTCAGAGGACCAGGTAGGGAAGCACCTCTACTAACCTCTGACGAAATATTTGCGTGCAATCATTCTAATGTTAGTGAATGGAGAGAAGTTTCTCATGTTTTAAACATCTACTTAGTGCATGATAAGTTTCTCATTAATATTGATGAGTTGAAAGCATTGTGTTGAAGAGACAGTCACTCTATAGATCTGGTCATAGGCAAAGAAAAATGTCTAAAACTGGATTTAGTTTTGCCTTGGATCTAACACTTAAACAAATTAAAGACCAAGTCCTCAAAGTTTCAGTCTTTACAGCAATGTCAAGATTATTGCAGTTTGTAAAAAATTCCATACAGGAAAAATATATTGATCACTAGCCCATATATAAACTTTATTCAGAATATCTAAGAATAGTGGTTGGTCACTGGTATCACAGGTTAAATGACTCCCCAGTAACTAAAGAAGGTTTTATGCCAATTCATTTGACTGATGTCTGTTAAAACTTTGTCTGCCTTCTTTCTGACAATAGCTAGCTTATATGTGCTTTAAACCTCTGTCTGAGTCTATTATACCACATCCCCAACATTGAAGAGAGAGTTTAAATGTTTTCCTAGGTGTGAGGTAGAAATAGACCTTGATCTGCAATATGAAAGTGAGTGGGCCTATGTGATAAGAATGATTTTGATACAGTAGTGGCAGCTACTTATTGAATACTTACTATATACTTGGTCCCTAAGAAGTGAATATATGCTTCATTTCATCTTCAATAACTATTTAGCTGTTTTTGAATATAATTGCCCCCAAACTGCAGCTATGAAAACTGGAGTTTAGCACTTAAAATAGCTTACCTACATCTCCACAGCTACAAGGTAGCTATGTCCCTAGGTGTATGTATTTCAAAATCTGTGTTTTTACCTATCAGAAATATTCAGTTGTGGATCTTTGATTTGAAGCTTCAGCATCTACAAATTGTAACTCTTGGAGCAGATCCCAGGTCAAGGGTCTTTGTCTACTCAGCATGAAAGGCTTAAGATCCAAAATGTTAGCCATAAGTCTGGGATGGAGATTGCTCCAACAATTTTTGGAAAAATAAAATTTAAATGTTATTATATACAATACAGCAGATCCTATTTTTCAGAGATAGTTTTCCATGCTCATTTAGTTTTTTTGTGATTAGCAAATGATTTGAATCTTTAAAAATATTGTGGGTGATCTCTTTGTTCTGTTAATTGTTTCCTTTGCTGGAATAAATCTTTGTGGTTTGATGTCTATTTTTGTTTTTTTTGCATGAGCTTTTGAAGTATTGTCCAAAAAATTGTTACACAGTCCAATGTCATAAAGCATTTCCTTTATGTTTTGTGCTACTAGTTTTATACTTTTTAGGTCTTATGCTTAAGCTTTCATCCATTGTGAATTGATTTTTGTGGATAGTTAAGATGGGAGTTAGTTTCTTTCTTCTTCACAGGGATATCTGATTTTCCCAGCACAATTTATTTATTTATTGAAATTTAATTGAAACATTAAAACATAAAGGTTGTACTTAATAATGGCATATCATGTGATATTTGATGCATATATACATTGAATGATGTTTAGGTTAAACATATTTGTCTCCCCAAACATCTATCACTTTTTTTAATGGCCAGCACAATACCATCTTTTCCCCAATGTGTATTCTTGTTGGCTTTGACAAAAGTTAATTTTAACAGTTGTGTGGATTGATTTCTAGGTTATTTTATTCCATTGTTTTATATTCCTGTTTTTACGCAAACCATACTCTTTTGGTTAATATAGCTTTGTAGTGTATTTTGACATCAAGTGGGGTGATACCTACTGCTTTGTTCTTTTTGCTTAAGATTGTTTTGGCAACTTAAGTTCTTTTGTAGTTCCATATAAATTTTTCTTCTTTATGCTAATTTAATTTTAATTTTAATTTATTTTTGGTACCAGGGATTGAACTTGTGACTTAATGCTTGCCAGGTAGGCACTTATGCTGATGAGCTAAATCTCCAGCCCTTTATTTTTAAGTGACACATGATATTTATACATACTATCTATGAAGTATTGTATGTGTTGATTCATAAATATTTTAGATCATGTTCAACTCACTAATTTTTACACTTCTTTGTTGTGAGTACATTTAAAGTCCTCTCTTCTAACTACTTGGACACAGGTAATATATTATCATTGGCTAAATTCACCTTACTGTACCACAGAATACTGGAATTTTTTCCTCTTGTCTCCGAAATCCTGTACCCATTGATCAAACTCATCTAACCCCTTGCCTCCTAGTCTTCCCAGTCTCTGGTAACCAGAATTCTACTCTATTCCTGTGAGATTCACTTTTCTGGATTACAAATATGAGTGAGCACATGCAGTTTTTATCATTCTATGCTTAACTTATTTCATATAATTTCCTGTGAGCCCATCCATGTTGTTAAAAAAGATAGGATTTCATGCTTTCTTAAGTGACTATAACATTTCATTGCATACATGTACCACACAGGTATATGTTGATTATTCTACGTTATTGGTTAGGTTGATTCTATATCCTGGATTTTGTGAATAGTGCTGCAGTCAATGTGGTGATACCTCTGTTTGTTCAATATCTATTTCTTTTGTTCTGCATACACACCCAACAGTAAGATTTTGGATTGTGTGGCAGGTCTACTTTAATTTTTTGCAAAATCTCTGTGTTGTTTGCCATAATGGATATACTAACATATAGATTTCACCTAGCAGTGTTTAAGAGTTCCCTTTTTATGTAGCCTTGCTTGAATTTGTTATTTTTTGTGTTTTTGATAATAGTTTTCCCTACTGGGTGAGGTGATATCTCATTGTGGTTTTGTTTTCTGAAAAAAACTAAAAGTAGATCTACCATATGACCCAGCAATTCCACTACTAATATGCAAAGGAAATGAAATAAGTTTGTCAAAGAAATATCTCCCTTCCCATGTTTATATCATTATAACCAGATGTGAAATCAAAACTAGTTTCAACACCAGATGAATGCATAAAGAAAATGTGGTATACATGTCCAATGTAATACTACTCAGTCAAAAAATGAATGAAATCTTGTCATTTGTGGCAATGTGAATGGATGTGGAGAACATTGGTAAATGAAATAATCCAGACATAGACATATACTTTCTATTATCATGTATGTCAAAGCTACAATAATCGATCTCTTAGAAATAAAAGAATAGGCCCTCTTGGTGAGCCCCTTCCTGCGGCGTGAACCAGGAACAGGCTCAGTAATATTTCCTGTTAGCCTACCAGTGTGCAGGCTTGGCATCCAACATCCAACACCTCTCCCTCCCCTGTTAGCAACTGGGGACAGAGGTCTGAGCATCTCTTGGCAGGATGACTGTATGCAACATAACAAATATTGGGGTGGGGGGGCTCCTCTATCTTCTTTTTGAAAGTAAATGTTTTCAGTTTTGATTCACTATGATTAATTGCTTTACTCTTTTCAACATTCTCTTTTGATTGATTTTATAATGTTCTGTCTTTGGTTTGATTTTGCTATATCTAATTGACTAGACAACTATTGTGAAGATAATGAGATATACTATGGTACCTATTGCTGTTATCCCAGTAACCTGCTGTGAAGTTCTGTACCAAATTCACTGCACTGTCTTGATTGGCTTTGTTCTGTCTTGTTCTGTTGCACTTCTACTACCTTCAGAATAAAATTTAAAAAAAAGAAATTAAAGAATATTAGTACCTAAGACTTGAGAGGATAGTAAGAAGTGGGGATTAGGGAGAAATTGGTCAATGGATACAGTTTGACAGTAGAAAATACATAGGTCTTGGTCTTTTATTGCACAATAGAATGGCAGTATTCAACATTAATTGTGTATTTCAAAATAGCTAGAAGAAAGGATTTTGAGAATTTTATCATAAAGAAACAATGTATAAGAGGCTGGTATGCTAATTACTCTGATTTAATTATTATACAATATGTATTTATTAAAATATCACATTGTACCTCATAAATCTTTACACTTGTGTCAACTAAAATTGAATTAAAATATTATAGGATATGAGTTACATTTCAGTTGAAACTGATTCTTGAATTGTTAAAGAATTTAAAATTTCTTACTATGTCTTTAAGATATTTTCGTATCTATGATTTAATGGATGCTGGGTTCTTTGTCAAGGTTCATTAATGGTGTGGCAGCCTTTCACTGAACGATATTGATTCACTATTTGGCAGCCTAATTTATAAAACGATTTCTAGTATCTAGTATTGAGAGATACTATGATAAGTAAGCTGAAGTTGCTTTTGTGTTTTGTCTTCATAGGATAGAGCTTGACATAGTGACAAATGCTTTGCTCTCAAATACTATCCATGCACCCAGAAATGTAAGGATGAAAGATGTTCATGTATACACTCTGTTAAAATATTACTGTCTGTGGTTGGTAATTTTAGGCTGCAGAAACAATTGCTGAAGGGTATTAATAAATTGCTGTAAGGCAATTTTGCTTTTTGGCTGTCTATTATAATACATCTCTAGCGGTGAGTCACATATTTTCCTTCCTTACATAGGGATTCTCTCACTGTGTCTTGAGAGTTTAGGGTGTACAAAAGAACTGCACATAGTAGGGTTAATCAGTTGAGTTCTCTTGAAAGAGCTCACTTTTATGCTAACTTTGAAATGATTGATGAATATTATACAAGATGCTTTAAAATATTTGGAAAGTTAGTGTTAGGAATTTAAAACATTCTCTAGGTGATTAAGAAGGAGGAATATTGGAATGTCATGTAGAAATTTATGGAATATGGGAGGGGACAGTGGGTAGACATGCAATGTATTAGTTTAGAACTGAATTTTTAAAATTAGATTTAGAGGTTGCATTTATATATTTTTTTCCCATTCAAATTTTATTTATACATTTTAGATATACATAATGATCACATTTATGATAGAGAATTTGTACCTGTACATGATATGTTTATTTTTTTTCCTCCATTTTCCTACCCTCCCTTTAACCTCTCCCCCTCCCCCTCCCCCCTTTTACAAAAACTTTATTTCTATTTTGTCTTTCTTTTCTCGTTTTTAACTTTTCCTTTCTTTCTTTTTCCCTCCCCCCTCCTTTGTTCCTCTTCCCATTTGAACATTTTTGTCCTATTTCACATTTTGGTCCTTATTTACACTTTTGGTTTCTCACACCAGTGAAACACGGTATTTTACACGTGTGTCCAATTTATTTGACTTAAGGATATGGTCTGTATTTACATTCTTGCAGATCTTTCATGTGAGTTAATTGTAGTAAAAATAAATGAAAGACTAATTTAATAATATCTGAGATAGATAACAGAGATTTGTTTAGAAAATTTCACATTTAGATTCCTCAGATTTTCACAGCAATGAATAAGAGATAATCCTATGACTTAGTTTGGTCATGCACTTTGGAGTGAAGCCTGGAAAGAAAGGTATTTTGAGAAGAAAATTCAGTTGACTTAGAAATATTTAATGAGAAGAAGTGGCTCAAGCATTAGCAGTCTTCTAATAGGTATGGCTAGAGGAAAAATAGTACAGATGGAAGGACCACACTGGCCAAATTTGGTGGGTAGGGACAAGCATAAAATCGAGAGATTTTAAACCCTTTATAAAATCACTTTTTAAAATCTACATGTAAATCTTGGTTGCATAAATGGGAAGAACTAATTAAATATGCCAATAGCTTTTTTACTACTTGCTCTTATGCAGGAATTATGATGTGATTAAAGGATAGAATCGTGGAGAAAATGATCAATAAAACATGGTAGGCCTGTATTCTAATGTCTTAAACATATAAACAATTGAGAATTTATACAATACACATATGTTTTCTAATTTCATCTTTTCAAAAACTTGATGAATTAGCCAGGGAAAAATTTCACCCTATAGAAGGCAATTTAGATTAAGAAACAATTACTGATGTTGAGTTTAGTCTTATCACACCACACAAGCAGACAACAGAGAAATAATCACTGGGACTGACTGATTAATAATATAAATGGAGAATAAACAGCAGCAGCAACAACAAAAGAGAGTAAAGAACTTACCTGAAAATCTCTAATTTCCTAACAAGCGAGCATTATAGTCCTTGATTTTAAGAAGACTGTATTTCCTCTGTTGGTGGATGGGTTAGCTTTGAAAAAGCTGAAAAATAAAATAAATTCTTAAACTGCTGCATCTTCATTTGAAATCAGTTGGTCTTGTCATGCCCCATTTAGTTGTTATTTGAGTGGACAACACTGAGCCTATCTGCTGTAACAAATAGAAATGAATGCAATTTTATGAAGTATGATCCATAGCCTGTCAAGCTCATGTTTATTTATAATTTTATTACAGGAACAAAAGCAAGAGGAGAAGCCTTTAAGGAGTTATTGTAGGATGTCGAGAAAAACAGAAAAACAAACATAACATTATTATCTTCCACTTACAGTCCTTTTTGTTTTTAAAACAACAACAATAAAAATTTCAAGCATTTTATTCACAATTCTGTTGATCTTCACAATATTTTTATAAGTCAGGTAGGTGGTAAGAATTACCGTTAAATGGCAAGGAGGTGTAATATGTTTATTTGTTGTGAGAAAAAGACACTTAGAGACAGGGGAGTTGCAGTGACAACACTTTAATTTGAAACACTACATATAACAACAAAAAAATAACGCATGGGAGGAAGAAATTAAATATAGCTAATCTACTGGAATATGGAAATGTTTTTCATAATGAAAATAGAAAATAAATCATAATGAAGATTAAAAATAGAAAAACTCATGACACTTCAGCTAAATTAAACAAACATTTGTGGAGTACCTAATGACTTTAAATCACTTTTAATCATTTTTCTGTTTCCATTTATATTATTAAATGCTGAGGATTACAAATATTTTTACAATACTGAAGAAATTTCTGGAAAATGTAAGTGGTATATGACAATGATTCTGGTCATGGATGGTCTGGAGAAAGCTGAAAAGCAATAAAAATCCTTGGCAAGACTTTAGCTGAAGGTTTGTATAAATTATAAAAGAGTCAACAAATACAGAGATAACCTGTCTTTAAGTACAAATTATGCAAAAGTGTTAAAGGATCATGATTAACTATGCACTATGCAAAAGTGTTAAAGGATCATGATTAATCTGCACTATGCACAAAATGAAAAGAAATTAAATCACAGCATGAGGAAGTTCTAACTGATAGAAAGATTTCCTAGCAATGATCACTGCCTAGTAAGTGCTCGATTGGACTAATAAGGCAGATCACAGAACATTTTAGACAAGAATGAAGGTAGAAACATAAGAAGGTGATTTACAATGTTTTGAGTCAGCTGGGGGGAGAAACAGAGACAGAGACAGAAACAGAGACAGGAAGAGAGACAGTGATAGGGAGAGGGGACCTGGGATGGGGACAGGGGAAAGAAGGGAGAGGGGAGATTGAGAAAAAGAGAGAAAGAATATTTTAAGACCATATATTTGAGAAATGGCTTCTTTTCGGATAATGCAGTGGGGAGGAAATTCAGGGATGAATTGCTGTTCTCTTCAGCTTATTTTTTCAATTCATCAGAACCTGCAAGTCTAAGAAAATGTTTTCATGTTAAAATTTGCTGTTCCTAGCAATCAAAAGTGTGTCTAAAACAGTTAAGTGAAGATGGAAAAATCAATTGCTCAGTGCGTATTGTGTACATATTGTGAGATGTCTCCAAATTTTAAAGTAGGCCAAGGGGCCTTTGATTTATGTCTATTAGAAGCTCAAATCTATTCAAGGCTGCTAGCTACTGCCTGTCATGGAAAAAGAAGGACTCTAGCTACTAGTGACTGAGTCTTGGAGAAGTATATACTTCTTCCAGATTACATAGATTTTAAAAGAGAAGACAATGGGTTAGGGACTAATTAACATTAACAAAGGTGGGGGGTAGAGAAGCCATCATATTGACAGAAATCCTTTTAATCACAGGAGAGAAAAGACTGTTTATCTGCTTCATTTGTTGCAGCTGTTATGAATACCACAGACTGAGTAAATCATAAACACTTGAAGCTTATTTGACTCATAGTTCTGGAGGCTGAGAAGCCCAAGATCAAGGGCTACACCTGGTGAGGATCTTTGTATTGCATCTGAGCATGATGGAAAGTATCCCAAGACAAGGGAGCATGTGAGAATGACAGTAAGGAAAGGGGATGGGCTCACCCCTTTTATCATTAACTCACTCTCATAACAACTATCCACTCCTGAAGTCATACCCTTGATCCATTCATGAGAATGGAGCCTCCGTGACCTACATACCTCTAAGAGGTCTGACTTCCCAGTACCATCACAAGGACAATTCAATTTTAACCTGAGTTTTGGAGAAGATACTCAAATTGTGGTACTAGCTATATTCAAAGTGAATATAGGAATAGCTAATATAGTAAAATAATAAAGTGACCCAAAGACTAGAGAGAGAAATATTAAAAAAGGAAAAGAAAACTAACTACAGACCAGCCATCTGGTTATGCATGATTGAGATTAAGGAGAGCCACTCCAAAGGGGTCAGAACCCAAAGGATTATGTCCTGATACGAAGTTACCAAAGGCAGTGTGTATATATGTATAAACAACCAGTGGGTTAGTCTAAAAACTAAATTGTTTTACATTATGTTGAATTAATGTTAGCATATTTTTCTAAAACACTTTTTCATTGTCTGAGCCTCCTTCCCACTCTTCTCACCTCCCCATGAATTGCTCTTTGTCACTGTCACTCCCCTGTTGTCTCTGTTTCTCTGTCTCTGTGTCTGTCTTTCTCTCTCACTCTGACTCTCCATCCACCTATCCTTCATCTGGCTATGTATTTCTCTGTACCTATTTTGATTCTTCCATCACTTCCTTCAGGATGTCACAATTTTATTAGTCTTTGTAATATTAACAGGTTCTCTTGAACTAGAATGTGAGCCCCAGAGTGAGATCTGCACTTTGACAGTGTGATTCAAGCCTTGAACACGTTATACATTTCTTGAAATGTAGATATACTGATTAAGAATCTTTGGTTATGGTCATGGCTGTGATTCACATGCTAGGCTGTGAATTCTTGACAAGTTTATGTGATGAGTGTTATGCACTTTACCATTTGAAAAGTATTGCTATAAAGATGTAGCAACATAAAAGTAATATATTCTTCTGAGTTTAGATATGCAGCTTTACTGGATATTGATATGTGTGTTGAGGCCAGAAAAGTGAAGCTGGATGGTATTAGAAGAGGATTTTAAGATTGTCATTACTTTAACAATAGATTAAGGTGAATGCATAACTATTTTCCATGACTCCCTTTTATTAGAACACGTTTGCAGTACTTAATGATGATTGGCTGCAAGGAACTGGTACATGTCCACAACACACTTCAATTCTCTTCTTTTCTCCTCTCCTCCCACCCCTTCTTATTTTTCCAGCATCAAATTCATTTATTTATAAGGCTTTATAAAGTTAATTTTCATGAAAACTAGACTAGTAGGCCAAAGGACATATAAAACATACAGGATAATTTTATAAAGTCAAGGTACAATTTCAAATCTGTTGTTCACACTGAACTACAATATCTTTCTTTCTCTTTTTGTCTATTGTCTTTTATTTCATACTTTATTTACATATTGAGTTTTTCATATGAGAGAAACCAGGCAATATTTAAGCTTGTGTGTCTGAGTTAATTTATTTAATGTTATAATCTTAAGGTGCATCCATTTTCCTACACATAACTCAAGTTTATTCTTTTCCAAGTTTATTCAAACAAGTTGAATTCTTAATTTTTTTCAGCTATAAGCCTTGTGAGAATGTCAATAGAAATTTAAGAATTATAGTGCTACCTTTGTTTAGAAACTCAATACTTTTCCTTTGTTCTAGTCCAAAATGAGTTGGTCAAGAAACAAATCAAATTCGATGGCTAGATTCAGTGTTGACCTATGGAGAAATCTGATTTGGTTCTTGTCCACTTCGGTTTGCAACCAGGATTGTGGAGAGAATCAGTCATGAACCCAGCTACCACTGCACTTTCTTTCTTTCTTTTTTTTTTTTAATTTTTCTGGAGTCTACAAGTCCAGGTGTCTCATCACTCTGCCGACCTCTTTCCTGCAGTATTTCTCTTCTTCAAACATGAGCTCTGCCTTTATTATTTTTCGCATTATGCAAAAAGGGATTTTAGAAAAATCATTTTCAAAATTTTACATATTTATGATACAGTTTTGATAATGTGAAGAAAGATAAAGTTGGTTACTGCTACCTCAATGAGATTGTTGTTTTGTAAATACTTGAAAGGTGATTTCTGTGTGACTCACACGGGACACTAGTTTTATTGCTTATCGACTTCTGAGTATAATGGAGCATTAATTTTTTGGAGAGTAAATGTTTAAATTTGCCTAATACTAGATGAAGTTTTCTTCCACTTAAATCTTTAAGACAGCTATCATTAATCACATTTTGAAAGTTTAGAGTCTTGTCACATGATAGACAGTCATTTTCCTTTTAAGTTGATCACTAATAAAATGACATATTTGATAAATCCTATAATTGCCTTTTGCAGTAAATTGAATGATTAGATTTTTCCTTTTCTAAATTTCTTTAAAGTGACAAGAATAAAGATGACTATAGACTGAATTATTTTTATGCAATATAATTTTATTTTCTTTACAACTATTCTAGATGAAAGTGAAACAGTTTTCAAGCACCTAAAGAGTATGGTACTTTAGTTTTCTAGTGCAATATTGTAAAGTTATTACTTTGGAAGAAAAATTTCATATTCTTATAGGTTCCCATGGTGGTATTTTCCACCAAAGGAAGAACATAAAACACTAGCTCAGCCTTTTGGTTTATAAACTATGTGACTTTGAATATATTGTTAGGATTATTAAAACAAGAAAATGTCAGTTATGAAGAAATCTTATGAGTTGTGGTTGAATGCAAAAATTAGTTAATTTGAGGGAAGTATATTGGCTCAATTCTGTGAGCTAATTATCCAAATCATATTAAGATTGGGTGTATTTTCACTGCAGACTTCTTTCTTGCTAGTTGGCTCAGAATAGTTCAATACTAGTAGAGGGAAACAGAATTAAAATAATTACCTGAATACTTCAAGTGAGAAAGTGATTTGCCTTAAATATTAGGTTTAATGAGGCTAAAAAAAGTTATTTTAAGTGACCTCTGAGTCGTCCCTAACCCACTCATAATGGCTAATCAAATTTAGTACCTACATAAATATTTTTTTGGAAAAAAAAGAATCTTGTTTATATGAAATTGTTGACAAAAATTAAAGGAAGCTAAATTCTAGTTTGGGGCTGAACCCTTTATGATCCCTAAGTCTTTATTCAAGTCTCCGAGGCTGAGCCAAAAGTTCTGAGTTCTCCTGTGTACAGTGGTTCATTCTGCATACAATGCGTCATTCTTCCCTTTAAAAATAGTTTATTCTTGTGCTTGGCCTGTTATTTTCCAAGCCTGGTTTATTAAAATTGGGGTGTTTGATTTTCTGCAGCTTCCCAAAACTTCTACATCAAATTCAGGGCTTATTTTTCATTGGTTTTTAAAATGTAAAACAATGATAAATTTGAGGTTTTAATGGAGACACTGGTATGCCAAATACCAATGTTAATCTTGAAATAGAAGATTCTGTAGGAAGCTTAAAGAGGATTTTCTTCTTTTTTTTTTTAATGTAGTAGTATCTCTTTTTCCCTTGTGTCAGCTTCTCCTTTGTTTAAGTCAAGAGATGAGAGACTCAATTAGATTATTCAGAAAGCTTGGTTTGAATACATGCTGGCAAGAGTTGAAGGGAACGTGGGCTCACGCTAGACTCCTAGGTAGAGGCAAAGGTAGAGGCAGAGATTAAGGCAGTGTTATCCCAGACCTTGGCAAGTCTTGAGGTTAAGGGAGCTCGCGTAAGAGTCTTCCTACTGCTGTTTAATACGTTGACCAGCTAGAAGCCATTGCCAGATTTGTAGAGGCTGGAGAAGGAATAAAACCACTAGGAGAATGTAATTTTGCATGGACCAACGAATGGTGGAATAGTGCTGTGGAATCTGAAATTCAGTTCACCAAAGAGAGCCAGTTGGAAATATCTGCTGGATTAAGAATGTATTGAAGTCAGTAGGGCTCTGCACTCAGGAAGTGCCAAGGAAATTGTAGATCATGACCTTGTTTTATTTTTATTTATTTATTTCCTGCCAAAGGGATAAACCAGTCCCCCAGGCTACCTTCAGAGGACACTGGAGGTAAAAGCATAATGGTATGCTAGGATTATATTCTGAATCCTACTTGTTAAGACAACATGTGCATAATTTCTAGGACTCACTTAGATAATCAGACATTAATTATTGTTGGTTCTATGAGTTTAATGTTAGTGCACAAAACAATGTTTAGTAAAATTTTAGGAAATCAAAAGTTTCCATTTTTCAGTCATTACAAAAATTTTATCTACTTTGTGTATTAAAGCAAAGTATTCTAAACAAAACTATGATGTGACATTTTCTTCAAGATGGGATAATCACAAATCACTAGGATACTTTCACACAATACATTTTTTTTACTTATGCATAATCAAGTTCCCTTTTATTTTAGTGTAGTAGAATGTAGCCTCTCATAGTAGAGAGTCATCAGAAGGGTTCTGATTGATAAACTAAACACTTGCAGTGACAGCATTGAGGGAGGCCAGTGGCCCTGAAGCCTCTGCCAAGTTCTCTTCCCTTTGATGTGCTGAATTCCAGGTTGGTGGCCCAATTTGGGGGCAACTGGCATTTTTACATCTTATTGGCTCTCCTTGTGCCTGATGTAGACTTTGTTTTCATTTTATTTTGTGCCAATAACTTTAGACAAAGTAAACAATACAAAATATGTATAATTTTAACAGTATTCTATTTAGAGATCTGAGTTTCTAAGGATGTGTGCAAGTATTCCACTCTGCTCTGTGTTCATCTGTAGTTTCTGCTGTAAAATTGACTTTTGTTATTGCCATCCTTCTTTGACTTCTCTGACTGTGTGTTCCTCAAAGATTTTCTTACTCTGTAAGAATTCTGCAGTGTGAACTTTACTTTTTATGATAGACACTCTAGGAGCCTCTCCCAGATCCTCCTTCCCTGCCATAAATCTGATTCAACAGGTGCCATTGGCATTTGTGGCTAATGCCTACAGGTGACTCCAGGAGCCTGGAAAAGGAATCATATCACCTGGATATCTTGTCTTATTGCCTTCTTAGTGCAGCATGTAGTTAACAGTTCTGTGATGGGAGAGATGCTCTACGAGGCTGGCCACCACTGATTCAGAGATCCCCATGGGGTTATGCTCAGCCTATGCTCCATATGGGACCACAGCCTTCCTTAACTTTGCTTCTGCCCTGCCTTACTTTACTCACCTCCCCTTCTCCTGAGAAAGCACCTTTCAAAATAATTTGAAACAATTCCCATCTATAATTGCTTCAAATGATCCTAACATACTGGTTCTCTCTCTGACTCCTCTCTAGGTAACCTCATGACTTCAACAAAAGCTAACATTGTGTACTGACTTTTCAAACTAATTTTCTTCCAGTTCAAACCTCTTGTTTGAATTTCAGACTGAGAAGTACACTGACCCATGTTTTGAAGGTTTTATCAAATTTAGAACTGTCTCTTATCTCTGGAAAAAGTTGGGTTTTGATTCTTTTCAGTTGCATTGAATTCTGAATTTCAAGATCATGAAAGTCCAAGGCCAGTGAAAAGATTCATATGCCATTTATTACCTATCAAATGCAACAGTTGTGTTCTTATTGGCATATCAAAATTACAGAAAGCAGCATAAATGAAAAATTTGTGTGTAACTCTTGTCAGAGAAGCTTTAACTCTGAGAAACATCCCCTTCTCAAGAAAAACTATCGATTTTCCAGGAAGTCAAAGTGATTTGATTGCACTCAAATTCATTAAAAACTAGATCATGCAAGATTCTATATTTTGATCACTTTTAGCAATGTTTTAGAGTTGACAGATAGAGCATTACTGTGACACAATATTGTGAAATTAATCTCTGTGAGTGAATCTTGATGTATAATCTTCTTGATAGGCATGGATCTAGTTTTAAAAGTTGAAATGGGCAGTTGAAACTTGATTCTTTTTTTAAAAAAATTATTTAAAGAGGAAAAAAAATAGAAAACAAGGAAAGCAACAATACAAAATTCCAAAAAAATGAGATAAACACCAAAAAATCATTAGTTGACAAATTACAAACTATCATCTTAGAAATAGTTGTTCAAGTAATATAATTAAAGCATAGAAAGTGGACATTCAAACAGTGAGACTGAAAACAGTTCTGTTCAATGATCCAACAAAAACTTAGCAATATTTGGCTATCAATCCTACACACTTAAACATACATGCAATCATATCCTTTAAAGCACTTTCTTTTCCTCTCTTTTTTACCATAGCAAATACACATTTTGGGTTTTATTACTCATACATTTCTTATTATTTTTTTAGTTAATAAATTATATATTGTCCTCTTAGAAACGGTTGTTCAAGTTACAAAATTAAAGCACACAAAGTGGAAATTCAAACAGTGAGACTAAAAACAGTTCTGTTCAATGATCCAACAAAAACTTAGTAACATGGTTATCAGTCCTACACACTTAAACATACATGCAATTATATCCTTTAGAGCACTTTGTTTTCTTCTCTTTTTTAAAATAGCAATTACACATTTTGGGTTTTATTACTCCTACATTTCTTATTATTTTTTGCACTAGAGACACAATGTGATATATTTATAAATATGATTCTTTTTTATTTCACATGAGAATTGACTGAAGTTGCCTCCATTTCAATGTGAAGGCCTCAGAATCATCCTTTTTATAGCTGAGTAGTTATCCATTGTATAAAAATACCACATCTTTTTCATCCACTCTGCAGTTGATGGGCATTTTGGTTGTTTCCAAGATTTAGCTATTACAAATTGTTTTTCTATGAACGTGTGTGCACATATATCACTGTGACATGACCTTTTCAGGTTTTCTGGGAAAATACCCAGGAGGGGAATAGCTAGGTTGAATGGAACTTCCAATCCTAGTCTTCTGATAAATCTCCATACTGATTTCCATAGTGGCTGCACCAGGCTGCACTTCCACCAACAGTGGAGCACTGTTCCTTTCCCCTACCCCCGCAGCCTTGCCAACATTTGTTGTTTTCTTGATGACAGCTATTCCTTCCAGAGTGAGATGTGAGATGAAATATCAATGCTGTTTTTTTTTAAAGAGGAAAAAAAAAGCGCAAAACAGAAAAAGGGGTAGAAATGATACAGAATTTCAGAAAAAAAAGCAATAAGAAATCACTAGTTAATAAATTACATATTGTCTTCTTAGACCTAGTTGTTAAAGTAACAAAATTAAAGCATACAAAGTGGATATTCAAACAGTGAGACTGCAAAGTTTAATGATCCAGTAACAACTTAGCAACATGGTTATCAATCCCACACACTTCTGTTCAATGATCCAACAAAAACTTAGCAATATTTGGCTATCAATCCTACACACTTAAACATACATGCAGCCATATCCTCTAGAGCACTTTCTTTTCTTTTTACTTTTTAAGTCCATTATCTGCTTAGTTATATCCTGTTTCAGGTTGCTCAGTACCTTACTGACTTGTTTTGTTGTTGTTATATACTTTTAATCACCTTAAATAATTCTGTTGCCTTGTTTTTGAGTTTTTCCTCATCCGTGATCCATGGATCAGCTTTGGTGGAGTTGGGAGATTTTTGGAGGTATTTTGTTACTTTCTTATCTACTTTTTTTTTTGAAGGTAGCAAAATACAGCAGAACAAGACAGAACAAACCCATGCGACCACAGTGCAGTAAAACTACCACAGAACCTCAGAGCAGGTCACCAAGACATGAGCAATAGGCTCAATAGTACAGTCCATTTTGTTCAAATTAGCTGTTCTTTCAATCAGGTAGAGGAAAATGGAGGGAAATATCGAACTTTTAAAGACAGAATATTGAATAAAGCAGTACCATTAATCAAAACTGAGCAAAACAGTGATAAAAATATTTGCCTTCAAAGAGATGGTAGAAGTAAATCCCCCTTACTTGCCACGCTGTATACATTCAACCTCCAAAAAGATACTCAGACTGCCAGTGTTGACTTGCTAATGGGGTGGGGGGATAGATCAATGTCTGATTCTTAGCCTGCACACTGGCAGGGCTCCAGCTGCTTACCAGGGTGGCGAAGATCAATGTCTGATTCTTAGCCCGTGCACTGGCAGGGCTCCAGCTGCTTACAGGGCGGTGAGTAGGCTGCCTGATCTACCAGCGCCCAAAGTTCCAACATCATGTGGAGCTCAGGAATCTCTGATAGTTCTCACCCTTGTGTGCCAGTGGCTTGCCAGGCCCCCAGCTGCTCACCAGGGCAGCAAGTAGGCTGCCTGTTTTCCCAGCGCCCAAAGTTCCAACATGGTGCAGAGCTCAGGAATCACTGATAGGTCCTGCCCTGGTGCACCAGGGGCTTGCTAGGCCCCCAGCTGCTTACCAGGGCAGCCAGTAGACTGCCTGTTCTCCCAGCACCCAAAGTTCCAACATGATGCAGAGCTCAGGAAACGCTGATAGTTCCTGCTCCGGTGTGCCAGCAGCTTGCCAGTCTCTCAGCTGCTTACCAGGGTGGCGAGTAGGCCGCCTGTTCTCCCAGTGCCCAAAGTTTCAACATGATGCAGAGCTCAGGAATTGCTGATAGTCTCAATGCTGTTTTAATTTGCATTTCTTGAATGACCAGTGATGTTGAACATTTCTTGATGTATTTATTTGCCATTTGTATATCTTCATCTGAGAAATGTGTGTTCATCTCAGATGCCCATTTTTGGAGAGGGTCTTTGAATTTGGGGGGCTTGATGTTTTTCAGTTCTTTATATGTTCTTGATATAAGTCCTTTGTCTGAGGGGTTGCTGGCTAAAATTCTTTCCCATTCTATAATTTTTCTTTTCACTCTGTTGATGATTTCTTTTGAGGTGCAGAAACTTTTCAAGAATATGAGATCCTAGTTGATTCTTTGAAGTGTTTCCCATGCAGATTGTGTTTTGTTCATGTACACTCTGCCTACCCCCTATGTCTCCAAGACTCCCACCTACCTTGTCTTCCAGTAGATTTAGTGTTTCTGTTTTAATATTTAGATCTTTGATCCATTTAGACTTTAGTTGTGTGTACAGTGATAGGCATGGATCTAGTTTCAATATTCAGCATGTGGAGAGCCAATTTTTCCAGCACCATTTATTAAAGAAGCTATCCTTCCAGTGAACATGTTAAGCCCCTTTGTCAAATATCAGGTGGCTGAGTGTCTTTTTAGTTGTTCTTGCATCTTCTAATCTGTTCCATTGATCCTCAGGTCTATTTCTTTGCCAGTACCAAGCTGATTTTTATCACTGTGGCTTTATAGTACTGTTTCAAGTCAGGAATTGAGATGCCTCCTGCCTTGCTTTTGTTGCCTAGAATTGTCTTTGCTTTCTAGGTTTCTTCTGTTTCCAAATGAATATTAGGAGTTTTTTTTTCTCTAAATCTGTGAGGTATGTCAATGGTGTTTTGACTGGGATTGTGTTAAATCTGTACAATAGTTTTGGGAGTATGGTCATTTTCACAATATTGGTTCTTCCATTTTCTAATATCCTCTTCAATATACTTTTTTAATGTAGTATAATTTTCATCATATAGGTCTTTTACATTCTTAGGTTGATTCCTAAGTATTTCATTTTTTTAGATGCTATTGTGAAGGGTGATATTTCCATAATTTCTCTCTCAGTGAGTTTTTTGTTTGTGTACAGGAATGCTATTGATTTTTGAGCATTGACTTTGTATCCAGATACACTGCTGAATTTGTTTATTACCTCTAATAGTCTTTTAATGGAGTTTTTTTGGTCATCTATATAGAGTATCATGTCATCTGCAAATAGTGATAATTTAACTTCTTCTTTTCCTATCTTTATTCCTTTTATTTCTCTCTCTTGTCTGATTGCCCTGGCTAGTGTTTCCAGGATTGTATTGAATAGGAGTGATGAGAATGGACATCCTTGTCTTTTTCCTGATTTTAAAGTAAAAGCTTTCAGTTTTTGTCCATTTAGTATAATGTTAGCTGTTGGTTTGTCATAGGTGGCCTTAATAAGATTGAAATAGGCCCCATGTATTCTGAGATTCTGAAGGGTTTTTATCATGAACATGTGTTGGACTTTATCAAAAGCTTTTTCTGCATCTATTGAGATGACCATGTGGTCTTTATTTTTGACTCTGTTGATGTGGTGTATTACATTTATTGATTTGCGTATGTTAAACCATCCCTGCATTCCTGCAATGAATCACATTGGTCATGATATATAATCTTCTTGATGATTTGCTGCATTTTATTTGCCAATAGTTTATTGAGAATCTTTGCATCAATGTTCATTAGTGAGATTGGCCTATAGTTCTCTGTTTTGGTTGGGTCTTTCTCTTGTTTTGGTATGAGAGTTATACTTGCCTCCAGAAATGATTTAGGGAGGACTGCTTCCTTTTCAATTTTGTTAAAGAGTTTAAGGAGTATTGGCATCAAATCTTCTCTAAATTTCTTGTGGAATTCAGCTGTGAATCCATCAGGACCTGGGCTTTTCTTTGTTTGTAAATTTTTAATTACATTTTCAATCTCAATAGCTGATACTGAGTTATTCAAAATTGGTATAGCAGCTAAATCTTTGTTGGATCTTTGAAGCTATATCTTTGTTGGAGCTTTGAGCAGAACTGTTTGCAGTCTCACTGTTTGAATGTCTACTTTGTATGCTCTAATTTTGTAAAATGAGCAATTATTTCTAAAAGGACAATATGTGATTATCAACCAGTGATCTCTTACTCTTTATCCTTTTTTTGAAATTCTGTAATATTTCTACCTTTTT
Source organism: Hydrochoerus hydrochaeris (assembly GCA_004027455.1). Taxonomy (NCBI): domain Eukaryota; kingdom Metazoa; phylum Chordata; class Mammalia; order Rodentia; family Hydrochaeridae; genus Hydrochoerus; species Hydrochoerus hydrochaeris. Next base: position 35,108 of record PVLA01008058.1, on the reverse strand, counting down.
TCTGTTTTTTTCTCTTTAAATAAAAAACATTAAAAACAGCAACAAAAAAATTGCCATGGATTCTTGCTTGAGCTTTGGTAGTTCATATGTTTCTAGAAATCTGTTCATTTCCTCTGTGTTTTCCAGTCTATGTGTGTAGAGTTTTTCAAAGTAGGTGTTCATGATCTTTTGAATTTCCATGCAATCTGTAATAATTTCCCCCTTTTCAGTCCTTATTGCATGAATTTGGGCTTTTTCTTTCTTTTTCTTTATGAGGTTAACTAGAGGTTTGTCAATTTTGTTTATTCTCTCAAAAAACCAGCTTTTTGATTCATTCATTCTTTGTATTTTTTTTTAGTTTCAATTGCATTGATTTCTGCTCTAATCTTTACAATTTCTTCTTTTCTATGGGCTTTGGGTTTAACTTGCTCTTCTTTTTCTAGAAGCTTGAGGTGAAGTATTAGGTTGTTTATTTGTGTGCGTTCTGTTTTCTTGATAATGACTATTTATTTCCCTCTTAGGACCACTTTCATTGCAATCCATAGGTTACAGTATATTGTTTCCACATTTTCATTGAATTGTAGGTATTGCTTTTTTTCTTCTTTAATTTCATGTGTGGCCCACTGATTGTTCATAAAGTTGTATTTTAATTTCCATGTATTTATACAGGTTTTACAATTTCTTTTGCCATTAATTTTCCAATTTCAGTGTGCTATGGTCAGATAGTATGAATGGGATAATTTCAATACTTTTTCAGTTACTTAAGAATGTTTTATGGGATAATATATGGTCTATTTTGGAAAATGTCCCATACACTGTTGAGAAGAATGTGTATTCTGATGTGGTTGTGTGGAACACTCTGTAAACATCTACTAAATCTAATTGCTCACAGATATGATTCAGTTCTATTATTTCTTTGCTGACTTTTTGTCTAGTTGGTCTATCTCTGTGTGACAGTGGGGTGTTACGATCCCCTGTTATAATTGTGTTCTTCTGTATTTTGTTTTTCATGTCCATTAGTACCTATCTTATATAGTTGGGTGCTCCTGTGTTTGGTGCATATATATTTATAATTGTTATTTCTTCCTCTTGAATTTTTCCACTAATGAGTATGTAGTTCTCTTCTTTATCTCTTTTAATCATTTTAGGTTTGAAGTTCACATTGTCTGTAAATAGAACATTTACCCCTGTTTTTTTCTGGGTTCCTGTTGTATGGAAAACTGTTTTTCATCCTTTGACTTTTAATCTATGAGTTTCCTTTTGGGTCAGATGTGTTTCTTGTATACCGCATATTATGGGATTGTGTTTCTTGATCCATCCTGTCAGCCTATTTCTCTCAATAGGTGAATTGAGGCCTTTTACATTTATAGATAACACTGATATGTACTGGCTCAACTTTACCATGTTATGTTCTGATTGTTTGCTTTCTGCTTTCCCCCCTTGTTTAACTGCTTGTCCTACATGGTGGTTTCTTTATGTTGTTGTTCTGGGGGTTGTGGTCATTTTTATCTCTATCTATTATGTATTTCAATACTCTTTCTATCATTGCTTGGTGGATGTGAATTTCTTCAGTTGTTGTTTGTCATGGAAGTATCTTGTTTCTCCATTAAATATGAATGAAAGTTTTGCTGGGTACATCAGTCTGGGTTGAAGGTTGTTTTCTTTCAGGGCTTGAAATACCTCACTCCAAGCTCTTCTTGACTTGAGGGTTTATGCTGAAAGTCTGCTGTGAATCTAATGGGCTATCCTTGGTAGGTGAGTTGTGTCTTTTCTCTAACAGCTTTAAGTATTCTGTTCTTATGCTGTACGTCTGAAACCTTAATTATTATATGTCTGGGTGTAGATTTATGTTGGTTGTGACTATTTGGTGTTCTATATGCCTCATTTATCTGCATATTAGATTTTTTCCTATGTTTGGGAAATTTTCTTCTATTATTTCTGTGAATATTTTGGTTATGTCATTTGCGTTGGTTCTTGCCTCTTCATTGATGCTAATTAATCTTATATTTTTTGTCTTGGCATCATCTTGAAGCTGTTGGATTGTCACTTCATGCTGCTTTGTTATTTTTAAAATTTCTAACCTCTCCTGTTCACTAATTGTGATCCTGTCCTCGAGGTCCGAAATCCTATCCTCAGCTTCTTTTAAATGGTTTTGCACACTTTGAATAGAATTTTTTTTTTCCCTTGGATGTCTCTTTGAGTTTGTTTCATGAATTCTGCACATTTTCTATATTGTTCATTCAAAGTTTCAATCAGTTTCCCAATCTCCTGTGCTTTTTTCTCTATTTCATCTTTAGCTGTGCTCAGCAACTTCTTTACTAAGGTTGATATTTCTATCTTCACATGAGGGAGTACTTCTAATTTGATTTCCTCTATAGCCTCATGGAGTTGTTTTTTTATTTCACTCGCTATCTTTTCAGAGATTTCTGGTTTTTTACTTTTGAAGTCCTCAATTTCAATGTCTCCTGTACTTGCTCCTGGTGTACCAGATGTTTGAGATTGTGTTTTGCTTTTTCCTTTTGCCATTTTTCCCCTTTCAAGTTAATATTTGGTCCTTCAATCCCACTAGTGTCCATTGTTGATAGTATGTATCTTTTAGTCCTAATGTAAGGTTAATATTTGCCCAATTGCTGGGTCCCACAATGAAGAGGTGGGTCAGTTCCCTGACTTCTCCTGGCAGGGCCTGTTGGGTGAGTTCTATGTGCTTTCTTGGCTGTCAAGTATAGTAGTATTGATGTAAGTCAACTTTTAGTTCCTGCTATTACTTTATCTTCTGGTTATTCCAGGTCACCAAATCTCCCTGTCTATAGTATTTGTGTTAGCTGAGGCCCTACTGTGTCAATATTGTGTGCCTCTGTGTCTCATAAGCCCTTTTGATTTTCTCCAAGTTGGGGGAGTCCTTATTGGCACACTCCTCACTCTTTCTGATGTTTTCTGTGTGCGTGGGGAGTCACCTCCACTCTTTTCAGACTCAGTAAGATCTTACAGCTAGTTGGAGGGAGCTTTACTACTAGCCCTATTTACCCACTGTACACTTCTATATTAGGGGCATGCTCACCAAACTGACTGGAGCCTGCTGAGATCTTCCGATTGGGTGAGGCAGCCACTGAATCTCCCCTCAAACTAGTTCAGTTAATCTGCTGTAGTCCAAGGTTTTACGAGAAGGGGTGGGGATCTGGCTGGAGTTCTCTGGTCCCCAAAGGTCATCCGCAGAGGGTGGGGCTCCAAGGGAGGCCCACAAGTCTAAGCCATCTGGGCACCTCTGTCTGGAGTTACCAGTTGCTTTTGGGTGGTCTCTGCAGAAGGTGGAGGTCCAAGGGAGGCCTGAGAGTCTAAGCTGTCCTGGCACCGCTGCAAAACTTGATTCTTGTGTATGGAGCTCTATTTGTTTATCAGATTGCACTTCAATTCATTGTTTCTTCTGTATATTTTAGAAACATGCATTGTACTTTTTCATCTTTTCTTGGTATATAGTACTTAACCAATAAGTGTTGTTGTTTTGAAAGATGTAAAAAATAAAGAAAATACAGCAAGTGAAAATAGAGAAAGATTCACATGATAGAGAAGAGACTTTGACTGTCAGTTATTAATTTCTTACCTTTCAGTTCCCCATACACCCTTAAATATTTTTTGGTAGTTAATAGTGGAGATTCCTTTGACAGTTTATTCTTTAAAGTGAGTACAGTGTTAAGCTCTCTCAGGAGAGGATACTGGAAAAACTTTGCTGGAGGAAGAGGCTCCCTTGCAGATTCTCATGCAGACTGGGGTTTTATAGGGTAGATGTGAGGATGTCCAATGGCTCCTGCCCCCGCTGTGGGCCCAGACAGGATTTGATCTTGTTCCTTCAGCCTTGCTATAACCTTTCCATAGTGTGCTTGGCATGAGAACTGGAGTTTTTATAGTACATGTTCTGTGTTCATCACAGGCTTTCTCCTCCCACCAGAACCCAGACATGCACTGTGTGTCCATGCTACCATGCTGAGGGCCTCCTCTTCCACATTCACTTTGGATGATGCTGATATCTCACATCCTTCAGATGAACAACTCCAGGACCACCTCTAGCCTAAGTGAAATTCTCTGATACCCAAGGGGCAAATAATACTTTCCAGTGAGATCGGCATGTATTCTGTGTTTGTCCTTCCTCGGGCACCCCTCCTGAGCCTTAGGATGCCACTTAGAGCTTCCTTATATTCTAATTCCTTATATGTCATTTATCCTAGATAGTAATTCTTTACAGTAACCTCCCTTATTTTATCTTATTATGTGATTTCTGTTTCCTAGCTGTACTCAGTGCTGCAATGTCTGTGCGGAAAAATACTTTCTGAAAAGTTAGATTATGCAACACACTTAACACTGGGCATTTTTAATTGTAAAGCAGCATATACTAAATCCTAAGGGAAAAGTTACCCTTCTATTATTTTATTTTTTTGCTCACCAAGTTTTGTGTTTATTTTAAGTCTCTTAATTGCACAGTAGTTTTGTTTATTTTAACTCTCACAACTGTCAATTTGTTTTTGCCTAAGTCATACAATTTTGATGTTGAGCTATGAACCTGACACATATTATTTAAAAGCAAAGAGATATGCAGGATCCATGAGTATAAAACTGAAGACATTTTATTCCTTCTATTAGGAAAAGTATTTTCAAATGTTGGGAATGTAGATTAGAAAAGAGGGGACTATTAAAATCACAGTCAAGCCAATCTTAAACATGAATGAATGAGAACACAAAAAAGCCAAGAACACTGACAAGCACTACCGAGCAGGCTCTAGTTTTGTCAGCTGGAATGATGTCTTCAACTAGTAAATTTGTCCCTCTCATTTCCTATGCATGTTAACAAGGACTGAGCATTACAAATAACCATTTCCAGTGTGGGCTGGTCAGTGTCAATCAGTACTATTAAGACTTCACTTTCCTCTTTACTTCTGTCCTTTTGGTTTTATTTTTAGTCTTGTGAGTGTTTTTCACCCAGAAGTTTTAAGTCTATATTTTTGTAAGTTAAAACCTAGTAGAAGTGAAGTTATCCATTGCTGGAAATTCTTATCAATTCCTGGCATTCACTCTGATTGGAGAATATATCTTGAGTTACGTGCCTAACCTTGAGCCATAGGAGGACTGGAGCATGGATTTCATGCCCCTTTTTGGGGTTGGATGACTGCCGCAACCCAAATGCGGCTTCTTGGGGTTAAGGACCGGTGAGAGGATGAGAAAAATAAAGAAAAGACAAAGCTGGGGTCAGGTGGAGCCCTTACTCTCCTGATGGGAGGAAAGGTACTGCTCAACCACTGTAGTACCTTTATTTATACCCTCCACAGAAAAGTATCAATTTCAATTCCACTGCCCAGCAACTTGTTTCACCTGCTGGCCTGGGCCCCCTGCCTTCTCAGTGCTGGGACAACTTGTTTACATAGTTTATTTTGGTTTCTCTGCTTTTTCTGGGCTGGACTTACTTCAGCCCCACACATGCGATCAATCTCCAGCTTCAATGGCTCAGCTCCCAGCATATCACTGCTGGAACCACATGTACAGGGAATGAGTTAGGGGTGTCTCTTTAAACTCAAGGCATAGTACACTGTGATGGCTACATAAGTGCTCAGTGGGCAAAACGACAAATGTGCGTTGAAATGAGCACATCGTGAGTGACTCTGCCTGCTTCTCAGCAGCCTTAGAGCAGGCATTACTATGTTGAATGAGTTCTTCTGCCTTAAATCGATATATTTGTCCTGCCCAGTCTAAGTACCTGTGTGCCCACTGAGCCAGTCTGGCCCTAACCATGCTAATAATGTTCTTTCAAAATTGTCTACCTTTTTATTTTAGTTATATAACCCAAAAGGTATTTCAGGGTTTGAAAAAAGATGTCTAATGTGAGCCTCAGTCTTTCTGTTCTCATCTTACCCACAAAAACGTCCTGTGTGCTTTTAAAACCAACTTGTCTTGGATAACTGCTTTATTGATCCATCAATATGTCTACTTGCAGTGTCTCGGTCTTGCTACTTTAAGTAGACAGTGGAGGTTGGGCACATCTTTTCTCCAAAGTCCATTTTATTCATTGATAATAAAAGTAACTCTTATTGACTACTTGCTAAATACTAAGCATTTTATAAACATTAATCATAAAAATTACATATCAACTTATTTTCACAAGTATGTGAGATAGATCTATTACTACTCTTATAAGTATGGAAATTGAAACAGAAAGAGGTTAGGTAATTTTCTTAGGGTCACCAATGTAGATGATATGAACCAAGAGATTGATTTTAGGACCTGCTTTCATGGTAGTTACACAACTCTGCCTCTGGTAAATACCAATATGTTTGTCCTTGGTCCATTTCTCATAACTTAGTGCCAGATTTCCCCTGACTATTCTCTTAAGGCCTTTTCTGTATTAAAGTCCACTGTAGTTGTGCAGCACTGTCTTGTCTGACATTTTTGCATGCTTGCTGAAATTTCTCCTGTGTCTTTGAGGTACAGAAACAAACTTAAGAGTAAGCTCTTGCTTAGCATACTGTTTCCCAAAGCTTTGAATTAAAAAGCAAACTCTCATGCAGAAATATATCTATTTTGCATTTTTCTCTTGCACTGAGATTTCTATTACTTCAGATTTTGTATCAGCACTTGAGAGAAGTAGACTAACACAGTAGGTTGGTGCTTGGCTTGGGAGTCAGATGGCTCTGGGTTCAAGTCCTGACTGACCAATTAAAATATGTGTGCACTTGGTTCTTTTACTTTCTTTAAGCTTTACTTTTTTTATATGTAAAATGTGTAGGAAATAGAATCTATGAAACAAGAAACTTGATCAAAAAGAAAAGTTGCATTTCACAAACAATTTTAGTAGTTAGGTTTAGAAGGAGAGAATTTTGAAATACAAAAAAAATATTGGTTTGATAACAATATTTATATATTGTGATTATAGATATATGGTCAAAACAGATTATTCTTCTAAGAGCACACAGATGGAGAAAAGGCCCTACCTAAGTTTAAATCTGTACAAACTCTGTCCCTTGATTTAACACTTTGGAGGAATAGAGAGTTTTCCTTAGAAGTTCTTTTTATGGCATTAAAATTTCCTGATTGATTTTTCTGGAACTTACCCTTCAGTGATAAGAGTTGGAAGCCTTATATTTTTCTTTTTTTTTAAAGAGAAAAAAACACAAAAGGGGTAAAATTATACAGAATTAAAAAAAAGATAAATAGTAAGAAATCACTAGTTGATAAATTACATATTGTCTGCTTAGAAATAGTTGTTCAAGCTACAAAAAGCATAAAAAGTAGATATTCAAACAGTGAGACTGTAAAGAGCTATGCATGCATGAGTCTCTACATGTGTTTCTATCCTTTCTGTATTAGAGGGAAAAAAAACATAGCAAGACAAAACAAAACAAATTCCTATAAAAACATGAAAGCAAAAAGTCATATAATACCACAGTACAAGGTGATCTACAATGGTTACAGTGTTGTCTCTTACTATCTTCAATAGAATTCTCTATATCATCAGGCATAATTGAATATGGCAGTATAATTGAATATAGCAGTACATGATAATATTAGTAAAAATAAAACATTGTAGACAATATAAAACATCAAAGGCAGGTAATAATCAAACTAGAGTGGATATTGTAGTGAATCTTGTCATTTTCACTGTAGTTGCCTATACTCTCAGACTTGATACTATCAATCATAACAGCTTTGAATAAAATCTATCAATACAAAACAGCAATCTAACAAACCAGATTTGATTAAGATCAGTCATGGTAAAACAGTATAAGTTACACAGAGCTTTAGATTAAGCTAATAGGAAATTAAGGAAGATTACCATACTATATCCTGCTATTTTTGGGATAACTGTCTGTGCCCACAAATCTTGAACAAGTAGACAAACTGGAACAGAATATAATCCATCTAAGCAGAGTGGTGTGAATAATGTGGGTTTTAAATCCTGGTACACTATTAACAATATCCTCTGCCTTCTTTTTTTTTAGGCTATTTCTCCCCTTTCACTCCCACAGGGTGCTGTGCATTTTGGGTCCCATCAATTCCCTCAGTTTTTAGATTGAGGGGGCAACCTGCTTTTTACCTAAGTGGTTCTGAATCTTCTCATGCCTGAACTTGATCTCAAATTGTATTCCTTTACCTACAAAAGCCTCAAGGTTTTCCTTCATTATAACTGAGTAGTTCTCTACTGCACATAAGTATCCTGTCTTTCCAACCTATCTGCAGGTGGTGGTCGAGTTGCTCCTATTTCTCTCTGGCTCACTGTCACATAGAGCATTATTTTCTCATATTTGATTTTCAGTCCATAAACCCTCTCTCAGGTTGATTATAGTTCCTGTACAGAGCATTTCAATGGACCCTACTTCCTGATCTACTCTGAATGTATTTTTTTTTCTTTAGTGTATCAAGGCCATCTATGTTAGATTCTAGCCATCATTCTCTGCCTCATTTCTGCTATGCTAGTTTTCTGCCTTTGTTTGTCTAATTTTCTCCTTTATCCTACTGCCTGCCCCAATCAGTGAGGTCTTTCTGCCACTGTTCCTAAAATCCTGGTATTTTTTTTTCTCTCTCTAGAATGTCCTTCAGTATTCTCTGTAGGGTTGGATTGGTGGTCACAAATTCCCCCAGTTCCTCTTTGTCATGGAAGCATCTTCTTTCTCCATTAATTTCTAGTGACAGTTTTGCAGGGTACATCAATCTGGGCTGGAGGTTATTTTCTTTCAGGGCTTGGAATACTTCACTCCAAGCTCTTCTTGATCTGATGGTCTGTGTTGAGAAGTCAGCTGTGATTCTGATGGGCTTACCTTTATAGGTAATCTGTTTCTTTTTCTCTGATGACTTTTAATATTCTGGTTTTTTATATTGAATTTCTGGTATCTTGATTATTATATGTCTGTGTGTAGATCTGTTTTGGTTATAGGTGGTGGAGTTTGGTATGCCTCACATAACCGAATGTCATTTTCTTTCCCCATGCTTGTGAAGTTTTCCTTAATTATTTCTGTGAATAGTTTTTGTAATTTACCTGTTTTTATTCCTGCTTTTTTCATTCAGGTTTCTTATTCTTATTCTCTTGTCATCTTCTAGCCTTTGTATTGTTACTGCATGTTTCCTTGTTATTTTTAAGAGATCTTTCCTTTCATGGTCACACATTGCAAACTTGTCTTCAAGTTTTGGTAGTCTGTCCTTAGTTTCTTTTAAGCAGTTTTGCCAGCTTTCAATGAAGTTTTTAATTTCCTTGTAATCTTTTTGAATTTGCTTCATGTATTCTAGATTTTCTTTATATTCTTTATTGTCTCTCTTTTTTTTGTGTTCCTCCCTTTTTCTGTCTGTGTCTTCTTGAGAGGTGCTTAGCATTTCTTTTATTAATCTACATATATCTTGCTTTACCTGATTTAATATTTCAGTTTTGAGCTCATCTACAAGGTCCTGAAGATATCTCTTAATGTCCATTGAAGCTGTGTCTGATGTTACATGTTTGCTGCCCATAGTCTCTTTTGTTTTTCCCTCTCGGATCAGTGTTCTCAGGGTTTTGGGTTGGGGGCTTTTTCTTATTTCTCTCTCTTATCATGGTTTTGTGTTCTTCCATACAGGGGTATAGGGGAGGTCTCAACCACTTTCCTTGTTGGTTATGGTTCTTCTGCAGCATACTGGTGAGGGATTTCTGCCCTATCCTGTTTTATCTTGTCATTGAGGTGTAAGCAGGGGCTGTGTATCCTGACCCCTCCCCACCGAGCCAGTCAAACTTCAGGGGCCTTCACCAGGTTAGTGTGTGCTAGGCATAGGGAATTGGTTTGGGACTGTTTATTGGGTCCTGGCCAGGGACATGACCCAGGCCAAGAAAATCCCAGGAATCTGCTATGGGGAGGGAGCAACCAACTGAAGTCACTGTTGTTCCTAGTTCAGGCTCCTCCTGCCTGTTTCCAACATGTTGCCCATTTGGTAGCACCCTTCCTGGAGGGGGTCTTATTCTGAGCACTCACTGTGGATTAATGAAGGTCCCTTCACTGGCTCTGTTCTTTGTTGGGCTCACCAACCCATGACTTCAGTGTAGCTGTGGCTCCTGTGAGTCACAGTGGGAATGAATTCGAGTGGCTCTGTGAGTCATGGTGGGTCATGACCAGCACATGTTCAGGCAGCTTGGCAGGTCACAGTGAAAGTGCTGTGTCTGCTAATTTTAGCTGTTCCAATTGTAGCCCTGAGATTGCATGTTTGATGAGCTTTTTTCATTTTAATTTCTTCCTATGTCAAGAGGATACATCTCTCTCTGTCTGGATCTCTCCAGGATGTTTTATTCTGGCATATGGGTTGTTTCTCCCTGGGAGGCTCTGTATTTTGTTGCTCACTGATTGGCCATCTTTAGCTCCTCCCCTTATATCTTTCTTTGCAGGCATGGAATAGATTTGGTTCTGGAAATGGCATTGCTTCCACTGAATTGTAAACAAGCTTATCAGCCATGTGTTTCTCTGTGTAAGAAGTATGGGTTTCAGTCTGGGTTACCTGAGTGCCTTCAAGCAAACAACAGCATCACAAATATTTACAGTGGACTGAAATTCAAATATAACATGAGCTTGTTTTCCTTGGCAGTGGGAATGATTTGTAGTGTCTTCCTTAGAGCATTTGTTAAAAAAGACGTAATGAGATAAGCATGCTCAGCAAACACAAACATTTCACAAGTAGTGTTATTTCTTAGCTTAGTACACTTACTGATAACACCTTCTCTCCTCTCCTGTGACAGGGAACACAGCTTTTTCCCATTCTGCACAAGTATCAGAAACAGAGACTATGCAAATGAGTGGTTGAAACCATATATAAAACTTAGTAACTTTTACATCTCATCAAGTTTTTGTATTCATGGTTAAGGTAACATCAATGTCTTTAGAGTCTGAAAGGCATCTTAATTATTCTTCACTTTCTACTTCTGTGCATTGCATTTTGAACTCTCTCTGACTCCAGCCTAGGATCTAGCAGGATTCACTGGCAGCTCCTGAATCTCATAAACTGGAAAGACTGATTTTGGTTTTCAAAAGCCATCTTGAGAGTGTCAGTGCATAGTTCCTACTCTAGCAAACCAGTGCTGGCTGCTTACAATTACTGCTAGATTCTCAGTGGCAAAGCCACTAAAGCCACTAAAAACACAGATACCACAGCTTTATACTCATTTCTGTCACTCTGATCCAGTGCAGTGCCTAAAATCAAGGTGTTTTTTAAATGGTTCCGCAATTTGTGGAACATATGAATTCCTGAAAGATCCAAAGTACAGAACAAAGAAAATCTATGTACAAAAAGGATCACACAGAAGCAAACAAAAATGCTGTTTTCTGATCTGGTAAAAAAGAAGCTATTTTTTTGGGGGGCCCTGGAGTGCTTAACAAAGATTTCTATTTTACCTGTGGTGTTTTGTTCTCAGCTATTAATGGATCAAAATTTTCTTCTAGAGAACCCACCTGTTTTTATATAACCTTGAACTAGTACTTAATTTTTCTGTGCTGGTTCCTCCTACAAATTCACTGCAGTTTCTGAAAACAAAGTGATGCAACTTAAGCCCTCCTATTGTGTATGAAACAGGATTTTGTGATGTGACCATTGTTGGCAGTAGGGAATCAGCGATCACTGGGAAATTGAAATCCAGACTCACTTGCTGTGTACTTGGGAAGATGACTTACTGTTATTACTTTTTGTATGGATATTTCCTCAACTGAAATAACTGAGACACAAGAAAGGAGAGTTGGACAGGCCAAATCATTTGAATCAAGGTCAAAACTCAGACAGACATGTCTCTTTTAAAAAATTGTTTTTCTTTTACATTTGGACTCAGTTTTATTCTTCACTTTGTCTTTATGAAATTCTTAAATTTGGGTCGAATCTCATTATATTTACCCTCCCCTTACTTCATTTCTTTCTCCTATGACCTTTGTTAATTCTTTAACATGTACATGGAGCTTCTTAATAACTTATATATCCATAATTTAATACACTATAAAGGGAATGATTTTGATGACTTTATGTACATATTTTCCCAACATTAAGCATTTATAAAAATTGGTTTTGAAGTGAAATTTATAAATTAAAATTTTTATTAGCATTTGAAAAAATAGTTCATTTTATTGGACAGTTCAATGTTATGATGTTTTAATTATTTAAATAACTCTCTTGCTATACATCTCCAATTAGTCTCTATTGTCTCATACTGGGTTCCTTTCTTCATTGTAGTACCTACCTGGATTCTGTTAGGAGTTTCAGGTCACTACAGTGGAGAGCTCTGAGGTAGGGGGTTGGTAGCTTTTTTATGAGTTATACCAGTTATTTCTGTCCTGCAATTTAGTTTCTTTGAAAAGCATAAAACACAACCATGATAGTTGCTGTCAAGTAACAATTAGCATGGGGAAAAATTTTAGAAGGGCTTAAATTTATTATTAGAGTTGCTTCCCATAATACTGTTTGAGAGGGTACTTATAAAATTATAAAACAATTTCTGGGCTTGAGTACATTTAGTAACAGGATATTTTCTATAAAATGGCATTATTTCTTTTGTTCTGTTAAAATGAACTTCAATAGCATAATTTATATATGCAAAATGAATACATTTGTGTGTAGACACATTTCAACAAAAATATGCACTCAAAATACCACCACCCCAGTCATACAGAACTTTTCTGTTGTTCACAAAAGGTTCCATTGAGCCCCTTTGCTTTGAGTCCATCATCTCCTCCACTCTAGACAAGCACTAGCCAACTTTCTGTCACTACAAATTAGCTTGCATTTTCTAGAATTTCATATGATGGAATCATACAATATGCAATCTTTTCCATCTGGCTTTCTCACCACATTTTGAAATTCTTGCATATTCCAAGTGTTTGTACATTTTTTATTTATATTATATTCCATTGTATGAATCTATTGGATTTTGATTATCTATTCACATGCTAATTGTCACCTGAGCTGTTTATAGAGCTAGTCCTTTAGGAATACAACTACTGTGAACATTAGAGTCCAAAGGCTGGTGCAGACTTTTTTTTATTTCTCTTGAGTAAATATTTAGAATGCACTTGCTATGGCTATTACATGCTTAACATTATGACAACTTATTTTCCACAATGGTTGTATTATTTTGTAGTTAAACCAGTGGAATATTAGAATTCTATCAATTTGTGGTGTTAGTCTTTTAAAATCAGTGTAAATTGGTATCTCAGTGTGGTTTTAATATCCTTGTTACTAATATTATTGGATATCTTTTAATATACTTAGTAAATAGTTGTATTTCTTTTTTGTGAAGGAAATGTTCAAATCTTTTGCTTATTTTTAAGCTGAATTTTAATATGTAACATATATTTGGTTGATATTGCTTTCCATATAGTTTGACAATGTGCTTTTTAATTGAGAGGTTTACACTGTTTATATTAATGGGATGATCAAAATGGTTGGGAGGAGGTCTGTCACCTTGCTGTTTGCTTTATATTAGTCCATATTTAGCTTCTTTACTCCTCTTCAGCCATCTCTTTGATTGAATATATTCTGCTATTTAATTTTATAGCATCAGTTGGTCTACTAACTGTATCTGTTGTAATGTTTAGCAGTTGCTCTATGGTTTAAATATACATCTTTAACTTAAATCATGTAAAATTTTCACATAACATGTCAATACTTCAAAATGTAATGAAAGTATAGTTCTTTTCCTCCTGTTCTTTGTGCTATTAATGTCAAATATTTTACTTCTACTGACTTTATAAACACAACTGATTAAATTTTCTACTGTAGACTCATCATTTACATAAATACTAAAATAAGGAAATTGTTTTATACTTACCATTATATTTATTTTTTCAGCATTTTTCATTCCTTATGCAAATCTGAATTTCTATATAGTATAAATTTTCATTAGCTTGAATAATATCCTTTAAGATTCATTATATTGCAGTTATGCTGGTTCCTGATTCTCTGTGCTTTTGATTGTATAAAATGTCTTTATTTGCTTTTATTTTTATAAGAAATTTTCATGGCTTGCATTGCATTTTTTTCTAATTTAGTAGTTCTTTTTTTTTCTTTAAATGTATGCAGGGTATCATTCCATTTTCTTTTGTCTTATTTTGATTAGTGGTAATTCTTAAATTTACTTCCCCATATTTAAATGTCCTTTCCCCTGTTTTTAAAAAATAATCTTATTTTTCATTTGGATTTGTTGATATTTGTGGATCTGTGGATTGATAGTTTCATCAAATATGGATATTAGTTCTTTAAATATTTTTGTTTCTTTTTCCTTTCTCAACTCTATGTTAAGTGCAATTTCTTCTTTTTTCCCTAATTATTTTGTATTTTCAGGATATCAGTTGTGATAGTTTTTGTGAATATCTTTTTAAATACTTTTCTCTGTAATGTAATATCTCTCAAGTCAATGCAGTAACTTTTTCTTCAGATATTATTTCTAATATATTACTGTTTTTTATCTTCCTTATATCCTTTCATTATATTTTATAAGCCCTTGAACATGTAGATGAGAGCTTTTTAAAATTTCTTAACAGCATCACAACTGTCATTTCTGGGTCTACTTCTATCAACTAATTCTTTTTTTACTTATATGTTACATTTTCTTGAATTTTTTCACTTCAGGGCTCATAATTTTTGATTAATTGCTGTTTATTGTAATTTTACATCTGAAAGTGTCTTGATTTTGTTTTCACTTTAAGGAGATTTGGATACTGTTTTGGTTTGCTTTCAAGATTTTTTTTCCTTTTTTTTAATTTAAAGAGAAAAAAACATGTAAAGGGTAGAGATAGTACAGAATTTCAAAAAAGAGATAAACAGAAAGAAATCACTAGTTGATAAATTACATATTGTTCTCTTAGAAATAGTTGTTCCAGTTACAAAATTAAAGCATACAGAGTAGATATTCAAGCAGTGAGGTTGTAAACAGCTATGCATGCATGAGTCTCTACATGTATTTCTATCTTTTCTGTATTAGAGGGAAAAACAAAACATAGCAGGACAAAACAAAAATAATTTCTATAAAAACATGAAACAAAAACAATATAAGACCACAGTACAAGGTGATCTACAGTGATTATTGTGTTGTTTCTTATTATCTTCAACAGAATTGTCTGTATCATCAGGCATAATTGAATATAGCAGTATAATTGAATATAGCAGTACATGACAATATTAGTAAAAAAACATTGTAGACAGTATAAAACTTCAAAGGCAGGTAATAATCAAACTAGAGTGGATATTCTAGTGAATCTTGTCATCTTGAGTGCAGTTGCCTATACTCTCAGACTTGATACTATCAATCATAACAGCTTTGAATAAAATCTATCAATACAAAACTGCAATCTAACAGACCAGATTCGATTACAATCAGTCATGGTAAAACATTGTAAGTTATATAGAGCTTTAGATTAAGCTAATAGGAAATTAAGGATGATTACCATACTATATCCTGCTATTTTCGGGATTACTGTCTGTGCCCTCAAATCTGGTAAGGTAGAAGGACTGGAACAGAATATAATACAACTAAGAAGAGTGGTGTGAGTAATGTGGGTTTTAAATCCTGGTACACTATTAACAATATAGTGTATCAAGGCCATCTATGTTAGAGATTATAGCCAACCTTCTCTGCCTCATTTCTGCTATGCTAGTTTTCTGCCTTTGTTTGTCTACTTTTCTCCTTCATTCTACTGCCTTCCCCACTCATTGAAGCCTTCCTGCCACTGTTCCTAAAATCCTGGTATTTTTTTTTCCTCTCTCTAGAATGTCCTTCATTATTCTCCGTAGGGTTGGATTGGTGGTCACAAACTCCCTCAGTTCTTCCTTGTCTTGGAAGCATCTTGTTTCTCCATTAATTTCTAGTGACAGCTTTGCAGGGTACATCAATCTGGGCTGGAGGTTATTTTCTTTCAGGGCTTGGAATACTTCGCTCCAAGCTCTTCTTGATCTGATGGTCTGTGTCGAGAAGTCTGCTGTGATCTTGATGGGCTTTCCTTTATAGGTGGTCTGTTTCTTTTCTCTGATGGCTTTTAATATTCTGTTTTTATGTTGAATTTCTGGTATCTTGATTATTATATGTCTGTGTGTAGATCTGTTTTGGTTGTAGGTGGCTGGAGTTTGGTATGCCTCACATAACTGAATGTCATTTTCTTTTCCCACGCTTGGGAAGTTTCCCTTAATTATTTCCGTGAATAGCCTTTGTAATTGACTGTTTGTTTTCCTGCTTCTTCATTCACATTTCTTATTCTTAAATTATAGATTATCTTGTCATCTTCTAGCCTTTGTAGTGTTACTGCCTGTTTCCTTGTTATTTTTAAGAGCTCTTTCCTTTCATGATCACACATTGCAAACTTGTCTTCAAGTTTTGATAGTTTTGATAGTTTCTTTTAAGGAGTTTTGCCAGCTTTTAATGGAGTTTTAATTTCCTGGTATTCTCTTTGAATCTGCTTCATGTATGCTATATTTTCTTTATATTCTTTATCAAATGTTTCTCTTTTTTTTGTGTTTGTCCCTTCTTCTGCCTATGTCTTCCTGAAAGATGCTTAGCATTTGTTTTATTACTCTACTCGTATCTTGCTTTACCTGTTTTAATATTTCAGTTTTGAGCTCATCTATAAGGACCTGAAGATATCTCTCAATGTCTATTGAAGCCATGTCTGATGTTGCATGTTTGCCACGGTCAGTCTCTTTTGTTTTTCCCTCTCCTGGATCAGTGTTCTCAGGGTTCTGGTCTGGGTGCCTCCTCTTGGCTCTCTCTCCTATCATCTCCTAGCTTCCTCCATACAGGTTTACAGTGGAGTTCCCAGCCCCCTTCCCTGTCAGCCTGGGTTCCTCTAAAGCAAGCTGGTGAGGGAACTCCACCCTCTCCTGCCTGCTCTAGTCACTGAGGTGTATACAGCAGCTGCATATGCCAGCCCCTCCCCACTGGGCCAGCCAAACTTTAGGGGCCTTCACCAGGTTAGTGTGTGCTAGGCACAGGGAATCAATTTGGGACAGCTCATTGGGTCCTAGCCAGGGGTGGGACCAAGTCCAAGCAAATCCCACAAATCTGCTCTGGGGAGGAAGCAACCAACTGAAGTCACTGTTGCTCCCAGTTCCTCCTGCCTGATTCCAACATGTAGCCCATTTGGTCACACCCTTCCTGTTGGAGGAGTCTCATTCCCAGCACTGACTGTGGGTTAATGAAAGTCCCTTTGCCAGCTCTGCTCTCCACTAGGCTCATCAACCCCTGACTTCAGCACAGCTTTGGCTCCTGTGAGTGGCGGCGAAAATGAGTTTGGGTGCTCTGGTGGCCACTGCGAATTTACGAATTCTGGCTGGTGCAAACTTGGCAGGTAGCAGTGAAAATGCTGTGTCCAGTAATTTTAGCTGTTCCAATTGTAGCCCCGAAACTGCGTGTTTGATGAAGTTTTTTACATTTTAATTTCTTCCTGTGTCAAGAGGATCTGTCTCCCTCTGTCTGGGTCTCTCTAGGATGTTTTATTCTGGCATATGATTTATTTTTCCTGGGAGGCTTTGTATTTTGTTGCTCACTGATTGGCCATCTTTAGCTCCTCTCGCTTTCAAGATTTTTAAGGTAAAGAATTTGGCTGACTCTTTCAAAACTATCATTAAGCTATCCTTGATATCATCATATTTTTTGATGTTTTGTTTTACAACCCTAAAAAATGTAATAGTCACTCTCCATTTTTAGTTGTAAACCATAGTAAAATAGCATATGGTTATGTTTGCTCTGTGGGCCATAATATACCCTCATTTAGCTTTGACAGGAAGCCATTATTTTTCTGAGATCTTTGCAGTATTCACCAAATATTCACTTGAGTCTTTCAAATCTGGGTGACTGAAATGTAAATATTTCTCTCTTGAGTGAATGCTGACAACAGTCATGCCTACTGTTTCTTGGTAGTTGTTTTTTCTTTAATAGTTCTTTGCCTGGAACCATAATGTTTTATCCTACATATATACAGATTAATGAGGAGTCAAAAAAATGAGATGACTGCATTTAGACTTTTGGATCTCTGGATCAGTTTTTCCAAATTTCACTGTCCTCCTTCATCAACAAGACTCAACCCTGTCTGCATTTTCTTTCTACATGCCTTAGTTTAGAAAGTGCCTCTAAGAAAAAAGCCAGGGAGATTTTAAGACTTACTTCATTTATTTCCTTATTCTCAAGAATCGTTCCTTTGTTGCTCATTTTACTGCCTAGGCATATTTGTTTTATATATTTTGCTCATTTTTGTAGTTTATAAAATTGTTGTGTATATATTTGCAGTGTCTATAGTGATTAAAGTAGCATGATAAGTAAAAGATAACTTAATGAGTAACCCAATTTATTCTGCAGCTGTTCTTGCTTTTATTGTTTACTTTATCATTTGGAACATTTTAATAAACTCACATTTTTCTTAGATTCTTTTTGAGAGTGAGTTTCTTTCCTTTTTGGCTTATTCAATAAATAAAGAAAACCTTAGCTAGTTATATTTGCCCATCATTCAAAAGTATTGCTATATTGCTTTTTGGTTTTAACAAATAGGTGCATGCCACAATTTGTCCCTTTGGGCTGTCAACCTATCTCATGAATTAGGTCTAAATTCCATGAATATAGGCAAGGACTTTCTGAAGAGAACCTCAGTTTCACAGGAAATAGCACCAAGTATCAACAAATGGGATCATATCAAATTAAACAGTTTCTGCACAGAAAAATAGAAAACAACAAGCAAAATGTGAAGACAACCTGCAGAATGGGGAAAAATTTTGCCAGATATATCTCAAATATTGGGCTAATATCTGGAATAAAGAACTCAAAAAAATCAGACCTCCTAAATTTAAAGACCCAATCAAAAATGGGCAAGTGAAATGAATAGAAACTTCACAGAAGAAAGTACAAATGGCTAATAATTACATAAAGAAATGCTTAACATTGCTGGCCATTAGAGAAATACATACTAAGCAACACTGAGATTCCATTTTACCCCCCAAAAATGGCCATCCTCAAGAAATCAGATAATAACCGGTTGCTGAGACTGTAGGGAAAATTGAGCCTGTCTTCCTATTGATGGCATGGTAAACTTGTACAACCACTTTGGAAATCAGTGTGGAGAATGGTCAAAAAACTAAAATTAGAAATTCCATTTAACCTAACTATTCCCCTTCTAGATAGCTTTCAAAATTAAAGAAACTATTTTACAGTAATATATGCATACGTGTGTTTATAGCAGCACAATTTGTAATAGCTAAATTTTGCAAGCATCCTCTTTGTCCATCAACAGATGAGTGTTTAAATAAAATGTGGTATTTACACACAATGGATTGTTATTCTGCCATAAAGAAAGGTAAATTTGACTCAGTTATAAGGAAATGGATGCACCTTGAGAACATAATATTAAGTGAAATTAATCAGGCACACAAGCTTACATCATGCATGTAGCTTCTTTTATATAAGAAGCTCAAAGTATAAATAAAGAACAAATAAAAGATAGGAAGTAGGGAGATAAATCTTTCTCAAAGAAGAAGAGGATCAGGAGATGGAAGAAGAAGGGAGGGAGAAGAGAATAATTGGAGGAAAGAAGGCATTAAGAGGTATTATGTACATGCATCAATTCCCCACCAGGAATGTAAACATTATGTACTGCAAACATATACTAATAAAAAACACGACTAAATTGCAGTATAAACAAATTTTCAGGTTGAAAAAAACTCCCAAAATTAAGAAAATAAGTTCCATAAATGTGTAACTTTTTATAACTGAATTTTTATCTCATAAATTTTGTCTTTTTAAAATATGATGTGTGCCATTGTTATTTCAACTCACCAAGATTCAGTTATCAAATGTCAAAGATGGAACCTAAGCAGGAGAGGAGTGGGCCATAAATTTTCCTGTAAGGATATGAGTAAACTACACTTTCTTAAAATTTTATTTGTAACTTTTTCCTATATACTACACAATTTTCAAAGCAAAGAGAAGGTCACTGTTTTCCATAAAAAGCTTGGTTTACTCAACTCCTGTTCTAGGTTGCTGTGGAGTAATAAGTTCTTCCTGCAAAGTAAGCTCTTAGTGATATATGTTGTAATGTGTTATGTTGTCATGTGATATTATGCAATGTTACCATGTGACTTAAAACACGAGTTGATCAAGTATCACCAGCCTCTCTGACTAATGCAATTTTCTTATCAGGAAAAGATTGCTGACCCTGAGTAATGCTGGAGTTATGCCAGCTACCTTTGAACTTGCAGGGTGAAAGTGAGAAAGCAGTCATTGTTGGCAAGGGCAGGGGATGAAGTAGGCTCATCTTCCCTTCTCAGTCTGCTTAGGGAAGTGGAGGTTAAATTCAGGCACCTAAAGAAGTATGTGCAAACTCTTGATTATAGTAAACCATCTGATAGCAAACAGGTGCATCATACACCAAGTGGTTCTAAACAAGTGAAAATACAACAGCATGGATAGTAAGAGAAATTCACTCCCAAAATCAGGCTCCAATTCAATTTTGTAGTAAGGATTAGAGTTTAAAAGCTTTACAGAAAGTCATCTGGTTTCCAGTGTAACACTGCATTTTTATATGCCTGAATACATCTATTTTGTATCCATCTGAAATGAATTTTGTATTCTCTAATTCATTAGAATGTAATGCCATGTAATTCTACTCCATGGAAACACTTACATATTAAAACTTTCTTCACCTTGATCTTTTTAGATTTATTAATATTTTTCACATTTTTGCTATGTACCAACTTTGTGAGATGATTAAAATAAACTTTTCCATTTCTCTTTAATTTCTTTCAGAAGCTTTTGTGGGAAAAATTTTTCCCCAAATGAAAGGCATCTACATTCTTTAATGCCAGATTTAATCTCAGCAAATACTTATGAAATGTATATTACTGCTAAAATACAGTTCCAGTATTCTTTTCTAAGAGTCAAGACAGAAACCATGAACTCTTCCCTCAGTTTTCTGACAGTTTAAAAATATGTATATATTTGTTAATTATGTTAATAGTTCTTGACAACACATACATACCTCTGTCTAGCATAGCATATAACCCTTCCTCTCGTCTCTGCATCTAGGAATCCTGTGTTGCTGCTGGCCGAGATGGGCTTCTATCTCTTCTCTCCATTAGGTTCTTGGTAAATTGCATTCTTCGTTAAAAATTTAAAAAAATAGAAAAAATAAAATTTCATAAGATTTTTGGATGGATAAAAAGAGTAAAATGCCATCAATATGACAGTATGTGGGATGATCATAATAACAAAACATATTGCTATGGAAATATTTGGTGTAGTCTTGAAAAGTGGTAGTCATTCACATGCTGTAGATTTGATAATTCTACTTGTCATACCTAAACATTAACAGGGAGCCAAATATTTTATGTGTTTGATGTGTTTTTGTATCAGTCTCTCTTTACTTAAAATTGTTTTGCTTAGTTATCTTAAATGTGTGTCATATGTTTCTCATTTATTAGTATATGTTAGTGGTACATAATACATACGTACCACATTCACTGTGGTAGATGGTGTATGTCACGTCTTGATCCTTTTTGTGACCCCCTTCTCCACCCTTCCATCTTTCTCTGCCCCCAGATCCCCTTCCCATCTCCACAAAGTCTGGGTTTTTAATCCTCCCTTCAAGTTCATGCCTAACCGTCTCTAATACCTAATCCAGTTTTATCTTAGAATTCTTCTATAAGGCATTGAAAGTTGCCCTTTGCCTTAACATTTCTTGAGCTCTAAAGGAACCCTGTGTAGGTGGCTGCCCATTCCTCTCCTGGAGTGTTCTGATTTTTAGAAAGCCAATTTTAAAAATTTATTTTTAAAATACCTGTTTGCTGTACATAATGATCCCATTCATTATGAGGGGTATGGGGGATTTTACGTATATATAATATCTTAATTGTTGTCCTTTTTTTGGTCCCCTCCCTCCAGCCTGTTTCTGTGTTTTCCCTTCAATTCTTTTTTTTAAAATTCCTTTTCCCTTGCTTCCGTGCTCCTCCCCATCTCTTGTTGCCCTTCTCACTTGAACAAGTTCCTCCAGCATCCTAATATCCATCCCCCATTTTGCTCCTTGTTTATTGTTCATTCTAATATCAAGCCACTGACAGTCTTCAGTTATGTGTCCTCAAGTTTTGAGTCCTTTCCTTTGGCTCTGCATTGGCCTGAATGTTCGTGTCTCTCCAAAGTTCGTAAATTGAAATCCTAAAGACCATGATAATAGTGTTAAAAGAACAGTGATTAGGTCATAAATAAAATTAGTGCCATTATAATTAGCTCCTTCCATCCAGTGGGGACAGTGGGAAAAGGCATGGATGTGAACAAGAATGTGGATCCTTACCAGATGATATATGTGCTATTGTTACCTTGATCTTAGGCTTCTCAGCCTCCAGGACTGTGAGAAATACATTTTCTACTGTTTACAAGTTGCCCAGTTTCAGGCACTTTGTTATAGAAAAGACTAATCTGAATGGCCAAATGTTCCCCCTGGGGCTGGTTCATGTATCTTATCTCTTCTGGTACTTGCTCATGGTGCACTGCAATCCAGTGTTGACTTCCCTCTTGATTGCTTTGGAGTGTGAGTTCCTTGGTGATAAGTGATGTGACCTTTTCTTTGTTTGCCAGCTGCTAGTACAAGACCAATCAGATGCAGGTTCCAGGAAAAGTTAATACACTGCTGTTCCATTGGCTAAACCTCATCTCTGACAAGCCATCAAAACTTTGAGGACAAGTATGATTGTGCATAAGTTTCAAGTACTTAGTGTATTTTTTTTTAATAATTCAATCTTCCTGTCCTTGTGAATGTTAGCATCATATTCTTATTCTAGTTTGTGCACATGCTGAGGGCACCATACCATTGCTTTCTATGAGTGCTGGTTGCTTTCTTAAATCTCTCTTTTTAAAAAAATTTTCCAATTTCTATGGCTCACCATAGGAAGTTTTGGCTTTCACACCAACCAGATTATAGTTCTTTGACTTCCAAAATGTCTTTCCTTCTTCTTCATGACTGAGCCTAACACCATACCTAGAACTTTGTAAAATAATATGTAACCCTAGGTTATGTAACTCAATAGATATTTTACTGAATTATTTATGCAACAGATTTTTATGGCAAAAAGAGATTTCGTGTTGTTTTCACTTTTTCAAAATATATAGGCAGCTCCCTGATTCCTCTGGAAATTTAACATTAGTTTAAATAATAGGGCCTTTAGTCTTTTTTTGTTGTTTGTTTATTTCTTTCATTTCTTGAGTGCAAAATTTGAATTAGTTTCAGAAACTGAGTTTTGGAACCTCTGAGCCATGCCATTAACCAAGTCATTTAACAGTATGAAAATACTTTCAGAGAGATAGATTCAGGCTTTCCATAGGAAGTAATTTCCCTTCTCACCACTGACGAAAGCTTGGGAAAGCTGCTTTTTTACCTCCTGACGTTAGCGATAGCACAGAGTGGCTTTTGTATCCATTCTCGCTGTAAGCTTCCCAAGCGGCTTTGCAACGCAAGCCCTGGCAACCCTGAGCATCCTGTTAATTAAGAATTCACAGCCTTGTTTCTCCTTCATTCGCCTCCATGGCCCATGCTGTCAGACTTTGCTCCTTTTCCTTAGTAACGGCAACTGAAATTAGAATTCCAAGTGGAGGCGTCTCTCCCTGAGGAAACCAAGAACACTGCACTCTTCTGAATTCGTTTTCTCTCAGAGCATCTGTCACTAGTGGCTCACTTGTAAAATGTGGATGTTTCATTCTGTCATTCACTTAGAAATGGTGTCTTCTTCTAAGTGGTTTCTTTGTACAAGGGGGTATAATAGAAAGCCTCGGAGTTAATAAGCCATCACTCCAACCGTACGTTCATGAATTTAAACAAATATTTTTCTCAAGCAGTTTGTAGGTAAATAATTCCAATTCAAAGCCTTTAAAAAATGAGTTGGGGTTTTAAAATCTACCTCACTGGGTTATTAGGATTATTAAATGAGCTAATATATTTTAACTGGTTTGCATTATGACTGACAGATAACAGGTAGTCAATAAAATTTAGCTGTTATTATTATTAGTTTTATAATAAGTGCACATGAAGCACAAAATAAAACAAACTACTAACTTGGCTGAGTTTCTAGGGAGAACAGGGAGAAAGCAACAATTTTATTACAAAGCAGTCCAAATACAGTAGATGTTTAATATTCTTTTTAATTTCATTTTATACATTTCTTTTAAATAAGTTAGAATGTAGTTTGGATAGCAGATAATTGACAAGAATAAAGGAATCATCATATGTTGTTAATGAATGCAGAATGCAAAAGAGTTTGATGGATCGTGATGAAGATGTTAGCAGATATATCCCTGTACCTTCCTAGGATGTAGTAAGCTTATTTTCTGTTTTGTAACCGGAGGAGGACTGACTCTGACAACTGACTTTTATAGGCCATTTCCTTTCTTGGCCTGGCTTTCATTCTGATGAGACTTTAAAACCCTAATTAGCACACAAAACGTAGCAAATCTACATTTAATGTGATACATGCAGTATATCTGGACTATTATTTTTCTGAAGAATGAAACACTTTGTCTTTATACATCTCTGATTTAATGTACGGTTGGAGTGGTAATTGTTTCTTATCAAAGCATTATTTGATTATTTCACTTAATTTTGCATTGAAAGAACAAGAGAAACTTGCTTTCCAAAATTAAGCAAGCAGTAAGGTGAGGAAGACTTTGTTAAATTTATGGTATTGTTTTAGAAAAGATTATACAAACTGGTTGGTGAACTTCCTAATTATGTTGGCATTTTCTGGTCCTGGAGTAGTTTCAGAATTTGTTCACATATTTTACTGTCATTCCTGGAATTTCTTTGCCTAAATTGACTTAAACAGGCAAAACTTAGCATTATTTACAAAAGAGGATTATTTAAATTTGTTTTTAGTAATCTGCCTGCAGTTCCTCAGTTACCATTATGAACTCACTGAAGCAAACATGCGATTTCTATAGACCTTTTCAAATCTGTGTAAAACCATTAAATCTATATTGGGTGGCAATTTTCAACCTTTTATATGTATTGAATCTATGTATTTATTTAGAAAAAGGTAAGGAACAGATAAGAACAAGAATATTGTGCAACAAGAAAAGAAATTATTACTATAAATGTTGAAACTAGGGATCACATTCACATTTCTTCATAGATGAATTTTCTAACTGTTTCAGAAGTGTTGGCCCAAAAATATTTGTACAACATAACCTTTTGTGTTTTTGCAGAAATTCAGTCAAGAATTAGTGTTTTTTTTTTGTTTTGTTTTGTTTTTTTTTTAATCGGTACCAGGGATCAAACTCATGACTGTGTGCTTGCAAGGCAGGTGCTTATGCTGCTGAGCTAAATCCCCAGCCAAGAATTAGTGGTTTTGCAAGAATTAGTGATTCTGGGCAGTGATGCTGGGTTTATTATGAGCATAGAGACCATAGGACTCCCTGATAGGTTGTATGTAGATATGTGAAAAATAGAGGAATCTAGAATGACCCCAAATTTTTGGCCTAAGCACTATAAGCACAGAGTCACCATCCTGTGAGAGAGGAGGGCTGAATAAGAAGCTGTTTTTTAGGAGGAAATGATCAGTTTTAGAAATGTTAATTTTCAGATGATGATTACACATCAATGTGGAGATGTCTTCCCTAGGTTCCCTAAGATTCTTCTTCTGTACTTCTCTGATTTATTCTCTGTTCCAAAAAGTTGAACTATGTTCATTTTATCAGGATTCTTTAATCTCTTGTAACTGGGAGTTCAGAGCAAAAGGCCTGGCTCCAAGTTTGCATAATCCTGGTCAAGTTGTGGTCTGGCTCATCTATATTTCAGAGCAGGTTCTGGGAGAGCCATCATCCCTTGAGGGAGCAGTTGGGTTCCTATCCTCAGAAGATAGCCCCTTGGTTGGTGGTCAGGTGGTGGTCCTATCATTGGGTAATTATTCCTGCTTAGGAAAGGGCAGTGACCTCATCATGTCTTGGTCTTCAAGGCTCTGCTTTTCCAGAATCCCAGGTGGCTGTAGGTTTAGAATAATACCTGGAGACTTCTAGACATGAGTCCACAGAGTCTGGAACTGGCTATAAAAACTGGCAATTGGCTATTCCTGAAAAATCCAAGGATTACTTTAGTTATTCTAATTTTGGTGTCTTTAGTCTTGAAGGGAACAGAGTGAGATATGCCAGGAAAACTTAGGGCTAAAAGATCTTGCATCACAGATATGCTGTTGTGGTCAGGGGTTGCAAGGAAAAGGATTATACACAGGACACATAATTTATAGTGTTATTTATAATGGCCACCCACGGAGATAAATACAAAGAAAGTACAGAAAATCTGTGCACACACTAAAGACCTAGGAACTCCAGCCAAAGATGTGGGTCCTATGGCAATAACCTGCATGAAAGGTTATTGAAAACCTAGAGCCCATGAAAATGCCTCCTACAAGTCCAACTGGAGGCCCAGAGCTCTAGACAATGACTCATGCAAGTCTGTTTCATGGATCTGTGCTGGGAAGGCCCAAAGGTCAGTGGTGAAAGCTAGAAAGTCTATAAAAGCAGTGCAAAGGTTCTGTTCCAGTAGGTTGAGGGTTTTGCACTGGAGCCAAAAAAGCAACTTTCACAATAAGGACCAGGGCTCCCCTGAAAATACCACAGCCATCCTCAGCAAAAATGAGGTCCCGAGCTCCTCTGATAATGAAAACAGCTGAGTTCCTATCAGGAAGCCAACTTAACAAGCTTCTCCAGGAGACACACCAGCACACGTCTTCCCCTCCAGAGACAGGAAGTAATGCTCAAAGTAAGGACCAGAGCTCCCTCAAAGCAGCCATTCTCATCAACAAGATCCTGAGCTCCCCTGATGTTAACAGCCAAGTTTATATCAGGGAAGACACTATGACAAGCTCCTCCAGGAGAACCAACAGCTCTAAAAGAACCAATGACACCAAACAGCGTCACTACTACAGAGAACCAACAGTGCTACTCTTCATCTCCCGGTCTCCTTTTTATGCTGGCAACAGTTCACAGGTGGACTGTCTACACTCAGCACCGCACTGATTCAGTTCAGCTGGTGTTTAAGTTGACCATCACTTTTCAATCCACCACCCACACCTTAAGTGATAAGCATCTCTACATCTGCAGAGCTGATCAGGGATCTAAGCCACAGATTTAAGGTAACTGAGGCTTCCTCCTGCGTTTAGTTGCCCACTGGGGATCTGAGGGCCATCTCCTTATTACATTTTGGCTTTTCCTGTGTTCAGTCAATGGGGAAATTGTAGACAAAAGGGAGGAAGGAGACTAGATCGTGGCTGTGTTTTCTTGAGATCCTCATAATGAGATTTTTTTCAGATTCTGTGTTACCTTACCAATTTTTAAAATTTATTTTTTTTATTTTAAAGAGAATAAAACAAAAGAGGACAGAGTTAAGCAGATCAGAACAGAACAATGCAAGCAACACAGTACTTCACAACAAGACAACTGGATATTAACAGTAGCTACCATAATGTCTCTTTCTTTGAAATAGTTGAGCATAGCTTCACATACAATAATATCAAACATAACAAAATAGAATAAACCCATTCAAGAGAATGAAAGTACTACAAGGCATTCTGAACCAAATGACAGAAAATGAACAATGGCTGCTATAATATCTCATTTTCCATAAAAATTTGTTTATGTTATTACACATATTAAAATCCAGTAAGACACAACATGATAGAATCAATGGTAATAAAAGAACAAAAGCATGTTAGGACTTCAAAACAAGATGATATTAAATCAGCAACGGCTGCCATAATGTCTTGTTTTCTTCAAAGTAGCTGTTCATAGTATCACACATAATAGGATCAAACAAAACAGAATAAAACCACTCCAACCAATGAATGAAAACATTATAAAACTTTAAAGCAATATAATGGGGAACCATCATTACCATAGAATCTTATATACTTTTACCATTTCTTACACTAGGGAGACTATATGGTACTTATACATGTGAGTTTGATTTATTTTGCTTATGAATATGGTCTCAAGTTGCATCCATTTATTTACAAATATCTCAATGTGATTATTATTTATAGCTGAGTAGTACTCCATTGTATAAAAGTATCACAATTTTTTTATCCACTCCTCAGTTGATGGGCACTTAGGTTGTTTCCAAGATCTGGCTATTACAAATTGTGCTGCTATAAATGTGGGTGCACATATATCACTGTGGTAACATGTTTTAGTTCTGCTGGGAATGTGCCTAGGAGTGGAATAGCTGGGTCAAATGGGACTTCCAACCCCAGCTTTTTGAGGAACCTCCAGACTGATCTCCACAGTGTTTGCACCAGTCTACACTCCCACCAACAGTGCAGAAGAGTTCCTTTTTCCCCACAGCCTCTCCAGCATTTGTTGTTGGGAGTTTTGTTGATCCTGGCCATTCTTTCTGGAATGAGAAGGAATTTCATTTGCATTTCTCTAATGACCAATGATGATGAACATTTTTTATGTATTTATTTGGCATTCATATTTCTTTATCTGAGAACTGTGTGTTCATCTCAGATGCCCATTTTTTGATTGGGTCTTTGAATTTCAGGGGTCTGATTTTTTAAAAATTCTTTATAAGCTTTAGAAAAAAGTCCTTTGTCTGAGGGACAGTTCATTAAGATTTTTTTTCCCAGTTTGTGGGTTTTCTTTTCACTCTGCTGGAGATTTTTTTGGACATACAGAAACTCTTTAATAAGATGTGATCCCAGTTACTGATTTTGGGAAGTATTTACCATGCAGTTTGGTTCTTGTTCATGAATTCTCTACCTACTCCTATGTCTTCAAGATTTTTATCTGCTTTGTCTTCCAACAGATTTAGTGTTTCTATTTTAATATTAGATCTTTGATCCATTTAGATTTTAGTTTAGTATATGGTGACAGGCATGGATCTAGTTTTAGTTTTTGGCATATGGATAGCCAGTTTTTCCAGTACCATTTATTAAAGAGACTATCATTCTTCCAGTGAACATGTTTGGCCCCTTTATCAAAGATAAGGTGGTTGAGTGTGTTTGTAGTTGTGGTTGTATCTTCTAGTCTATTCCATTGGTCTTTAGGTCTGTTTTTACTCCAATACCATGTTGATTTTACTATGGTAGCTTTGTAGTATAACTTCAAGTCAAGGATTGTGATGCCTCCTGCCTTGGCTTTGTTACTTAGAATTGCCTTTGCTATTCCAGGTCTCTTCTGGTTCCAGATGAATTTTAGGAGTGATTTCTCTAGATCTCTGAGGTATGTTAGTGGTATTTTCATTGGGATTGCATTGAATCTGTATAGCAATTTTGGGAGAATGGCCATTTTCACAATATTTATTCTTCCTATCCATGAACAAGGGATGTCTTTCCATTTTCTGAGGTCCTCTTCAATTTCTTTTTTCAGGGCATTATAATTTTCCCTCTATAGCTCTTTTATTTCTTTCATTAGGTTAATTCCTAAGTATTTCATTTTTTTGGATGCTAGTGTGAAGGGTTTGACTCCTCTTATTTCTCTCTTGGTGATTTTGTTGTTAGTGTCTAGTAATCTCATTATATAAAATTCTACTTTCTAGTTATGGCCCTTATTTTGAACATCATTCAATATTTCTATATGTCTTAATAGTTCTGTTACTAGTAGTTCAGTCATTGTATCATCTACCATGGTTTCCCTTCCCCTGTTTATACCTTTGTAAATAGTTTAACTAACAATGCTCTGATTTCCTAATTATAGTATGCCTTTTGGTTCTTATCATGAGTAGGAGTGATATAAAAGCCAAGTGGAGCTGAAAAGTAAGACACTAATTACATGATTCTGATGTTCAAGAGAGAAGTCTGACTTGGAGATATAAATTAAGAATTATTAGCATTTAGATAATATTTAAAGTCAAAAGTCAGAAAGAAGATATCAGGAAGTAAGTGTAGAAAAGAAGAGAGGAGAAAACACTGTGCTTGTTCTGAAAAAATAAATCCTGAGTGGAAATTGAAGCTGAAAGAAAACTGTGAGCATGGTGTTCTCGAGGGGCTGAGAAGTACAGTGAAGAGAAGCAGCAGTATTAAAACTGTAGGAGCTGGATTTTGAGAGAACAGAACAGAGGATGGAGGAATGTTTTCATAGCTCAAAGAGGAGACAGGGAAAGCACGCATAACTCCAGTGTCTAGTACCAGGCACATAGAAGGAGCTCAAAAAATAGTGAATAAATTAGACAACTAGAATATAGAAGCTGGGATGAGAAGGCTCTTTTATTAAAGAAAGAATAGAAGGGCACAAGAGACTAAGGTTTGGGAAGAGGCTAAGATTTTAGTGGCAAGAGAAAATGAGACATAAAAGAGAGTTATAAATAAATCAATATCACTGATTCATGTGGACCTATCTATACATTAGAAAAAAGGCAAAAGGGATATAGTGTCTTTGTCATTATCTTGTCACCAAGACACAAATCCTGACACTCCCACTTAAAGGAAGAGAGGTTTACTTTGGCTCACAGTTTCATAAGTTTCAGCCCATGGTCAGCAGGCTTAAACACAGGAATCGCACTGGGAAAGGGTATGGGTGGAGGAAGCTGCTATCATAGATGCTGGGAAGCAGAGGAAAAGGGAAGAACTGGAGAGGGAGATAAACCTTTCCAGCTCATGCCCCCAATGACCTGCCACCCCTAACCAGGCTCTGTCTCCTAAGAGCAAGTCAGCTGTAGGACACCTGTGATTCAATCACCTTTCCAAAGCCCCATCATGGAATGCATGAGATCTTTGGGGACCATTCTTGATGCAAATTGTAACACATTGTCACCAGATGAAGATTAGCAAAAAAGGATCAGAGGCAGGGCAATCTATAGCATGGAGAAAATGGGTTACTTTTTTCCTTAAATATTCAAACCATAGTTGGTGATATAAGGAACAAGATTTACATTATAAATATGATATAAGACATATGTGAATATATATATCCCCAAGAAATACCATTCAGCTTCCTCTGCCAGTATCAGGGAGAGTTAAATTGAAAGAGGCTTCCAATTTCCCTTACAACCACAATGTTCTGAGATTGTAGGGGAAATTATATAAAATTTCAAGTCTTAGTATTATAAAGAAAACCTTTTTATTTCCTGATTTATAGGTTTGGAGTTTTGGTGTTGGGATTTTATTAGCTGTATTATACTGGATAGTCTGTGTTTACAGTGAGCAGAAGGGATTGTAGGATTACTATAATTGAAAAAAGCCAGCTGATAATGGAACACATTAAGCAACAATGCCAAGAAAGATTTAAATATTTCTCCTTTCTCATTTCTAGTTAGACAGTTATCATTTCTAGTAGTTTTAGAATGCTCATGGCATGATTTAACTATGAATTTAATTTTGTTGCTGTTACACTCTGAGAATAAAGATTAAGGATTTCTGTTTATATTTTCCCTGAAGTTTATTATTTTCATCAGATTTTCACTTACATGTGCAAAATGTGGATCTCCTTTATTTTAATCTTAAGATTAAGTAAACAAATGGAATATTACATTAGTATAATATTAGAAGTTATTGTATATTTTTTCCTGTTTCTCAATAAAATAGTCAACTTAAAATATGCTAGGATCACACATTCTAGTGTAAAAAAAGTTTATACCTTACTGTATGCTATGTTTGAAGTGAAGGTTGTAATAATTTATGCTTTGGGGAAAATGAATATGTTAAAATGCTACTTTTTCCACCACATGCAGTAGCTATTAGTGGAGTCAACATATTGCTTGACTGTCTTCATTATTACTGTATGACTACTTGTGTTTAACTAATAGCTTTTTTACTTTATCCTTTCAATGTACTGAAACTTTCAGAATACTCAATACAGCTGTTTTGTATAGACACTGCCTCATTAGTTTGATGCATTTGAGCATACATACTAATAAGGACAGTCACAAGGAAAAAATACTTTATTTTGTTCTTCCCTGGTGTTCCTTTTTGAAATAAGAACATTTGCCATGAGTGGATTTAGCAGCTCAAATGTAATCAAAGGAAGAAGCTCAGGAAAAGACACAGATGGTCTCATTGGACTCTAGAGGAACTAGTTGTCTATATCAGTGGCACTTTCTCCCTGGTTTATCTACCTATTTTCACAGCATAAAAAATTAATTTTTCAGGTAACACTTCCATAGCTATAATTAATGTCAAGGCTGTAATTTCCTAGTGTGGGCAGATGAAGAGTTACTTACCTAAAAATAGACCTGCTTAACAGTCTCTGTATGACCTTGTGGCCTTTTCAATTAAGACATTTTTCTTCTATGTGTGGCAGCATGAATGTGCATTATTTATATGCATTCCTACTTCAGCCACTGTTATGCATCACGAATTACACCATAAGATCCCCCTTTTTCTGAGGAAGGGAAGATATGCTCCTCTCAGACAAATCCTAAATTGGATTTTTGGACCATAACTGACATTGATGGTTTTGTCTGTAATAGCCTTGAAAACAGTTTTCCTTTCCATTGTGGAATCTTTCATTTGTTAGAAAACTATGTCAACAGAAGGGTAGAGATTCATATTAGCATATTTGAAATTTAATGTCTGTGCAATTTGACTGAAAATGTTTTCTGAAGGAAAATTCCTACGTAGATTTACAACATACAGGAAGAAGAAGAATTTGAAGTACTAAATAAAAACGGCAACCAAGCACTAATCTTTTTGGAATGAGTTTCAGTGGTTAAGAAGATGAAACCTGATTGGAGATTGATTTCAGTGTTCTGTGTCTTGATTCATTACTAGCTGCTGCTAAATTTTATTTCTCTTATTATTATACTATTAATTCTACTTTCCTTTCTCTAATCCTGCAAAAAATTGCACACCTAAAATTTTTAGATGTAATAACTGGGAAGAGAGGGGTAGTAGATTTAGATAGCAATGTATCCAGAGTTTGCAAACTCTTTATTTCATTTATGCCTTAATGGGTGATAAAAGGATTTGGCACAGGTTTTAAAGAAGTATAAAATAGAATAAAGTTGATAGGGGAGAAATATGTAGCAATAGGAAAATAACACAACAGTGTTTTGTTTCTCTTGGAGGGTCTTTTGGATGCCCGAAATACCTTTCCGGGATAAAAAGGAATGATTTTATGGGTGGGGAATGATACAGAAAATGAGGGCCACCACGGACACATGACAAGTCAAATTCTACATTTACATTTTCTTGTAATCTAATTTTCCCTATTCTTCCCAGTTAGAGAACTCTTTCTCCCCTGCTGAATTCACACAATTCCATTTGGAAGTATCCTGTAGCTGGCTTTATGGACCCTGTGGCTCAGTATCTGGCATACGCTGAGCATATGAAGTGTTAAACATTTTAATACTAAAGTGTTTCATTCAAACTGCATGGGGGAGTATGGTTTTAGGAGAACATGACATGAATATTATGAATTTCGTAATAAAAATGAATGTTCTTTATAAACCTGTAGAACATTTCAGTCTATCTCTGAGAACCCTCCCACCCAAAGTTCTTGTCCTTACTTTTTTATGATATATTTTTTGGTTGGCTAAAATAAATTTTATAATCTTTTGTAAATAAGGAAAACTGTCCTTAATATATCTGAATCTGACCAATGAAGATTTTAAAAATAAAATGTAGAGACAGGAAATAACTGTACTAGAATTAAGAAGAAGATCATTTGTTCTTACAACTAGAGGGTACTAATGCTAACTCCCCAAAGTATATCGAATTTAGGACTCAGTTAAAAGGCAATTATAAGTCGTTAATTAGCATTCTGAGAGGTAAAAAGTGCTCAAATTAAACAGACCTTTGAAACCTGGAGTCTTATCTAACCAAACTAGTTTCGAGGGGCTAGTTCTTCATCCCTACAGCACTGCACACCAGTTATACTGGGCACTTTGTCCTCAGAGGCCATTTCTTTTATAGTCATTAATGTGGAGAGACACATAAACTGTAAGTATGAGATAAATATCAAAGGATGATCCAGATGGCTGTAGAGTGTTTGCTCATTAGGGATAATGAAGAATGAGATTGAAAAAATGATCCTTGGATTAGGAGAAATATTAAAGCAGGGGAGATAATTAAGGAACTTGGGAACTTCTCCTTCTCTTCCCTTTTCTGTGTTTCTCAGTATATGCTCATTTGTTATTTCCCCATTGAATTTATTTACTTTCAGACATATAAATAATACAAGAATACATCTAATAAAAAAATATTCCAGTGATAGCAATTAAACAAAAGTCCTCTTTGGAGATAGTTTTTGCTACCTGTGTCACCAGTGGTAACTCTTGTAACTGATCTATGTTTATTAATACTTGAAATGAATCTATTTTAGATATAACACACTTTTTTAAAAAAGGTAAGTTATTCCTTCTGAGTATGAGAAGTAAAACTAATGTACTAAGATGAAGTTTTAAAAAACTACCACACTGCTCTCTAGAAACCTGACCTTCAGTGTGTGTGTGTGTGTGTGTGTGTGCATGCACATGTGTTTAGGTGGTATCTGGGACAGAATCCAAGGCTTTTACACAGAGTTATGTCCTAGGTCTTATCAGACCTTGATTCTCAAAGTTGAAAATTATGATAGTGATTGTGAAAATTTACAGTTATTTTTGTTTTTTAAAAACTTTATCCATAAATTGAATTTTCTAGTAATAGAGAAATGAAGTAGATGAAGTAAAATAAACTATACATTTCTATGAAAATGTGATAAACAGGTATAGAAAGAATACTTTATGCAATTATGATCAAGTCAGATGTAGCTGAGATATGTTCTAATATTTAATATGTTCCAATATACACATCTATAAAATTTTGTAATGTGGGAACCTATTCTTAGGATGTAGAGGAAGAGTATTCCATACTATGGGGGTCTTGTGTGTGGATTCACTTTGTCAGATTAGTGAGCTCAGACACCTGAGTTTTTTAGATGAAATCATTAAACTAAAGGAAAAGAGAAAAAAGAAAAGAAAACAATATTTTGATTTTGCCTCTATAAAAATAACTTCAGGTGTAATAGTGTAATTCATGTATAAATGTCTTCCACTTATTTTATCCCATGGAGGGTGGTTTCAGGTACTTTGTAAAATGAGGGATTGATTTTGCTGCATCTTCATCCCAGCCCACGGTCTATAATGTTACTTGTTAGTGAACAATAAGCAGTTACTACAAAACTGAACTAACTCTGATTCTGCGGCACCCTTTTCCGTCCATCCACGCCTTGTGACAAG